>JBBBDQ010001278.1:915000-1197500 GCA_037127315.1 Ascarosepion bandense | reverse complement strand
AAGTGTGTGTTTATATTGTTACGTATTCAGAGATGACCAATCAAAATACAAGTAATTGCTAATTTGAAAAATATGACAATATACCCTAAAAACAATTTATTTGGGCGTTAATGTTAATTTTATTAAATTATGGCTCAGTATTACTAATTGATCATTAATTTCAATTAAAAAACAAAAATTAAAATTTCTTTTAAAATTAATTTATGAGATTTATTTTAAAATTAAGTTATGAGATTTATTTTAAAATTAAGTTATGAGATTTATTTTAAAATTAAGTTATGAGATTTATTTTAAAATTAAGTTATGAGATTTATTTTAAAATTAAGTTATGAGATTTCGACGTACGAGGATCTGACCACTTAATTCAGATCTTGTGACACATCAGTCTTGCGAGTGACCTCCAAAGAAGTCCACATATTGCGCAACAGCGAGTATCTCAGGACGTGACCACAGGAATATTTACTGAATCTCTTCGCCTTGTCTTTCGTCTTTTAGCCAGTCAATAATACAAATTTAGTAATTCCTGATACTAGGGCCCGGAGGTTTTTTTCCGTCTGAATCTACCCTGGACATTTATAAATCTACCATCCGCTCGTGCATTGAATACTGTTGTCATATCTGGTCGGGTGGCCCTGCTATTCTCCTTGGGCTTCTAGACAAGGTACAGCGGAGGGTCTGTAATGTGATCGATACCGACTTAGCAGACGGCCTGCAGTCTTTCTCACACCGGCGCGACGTGGCTTCCCTGTGTCTCTTCTATAAATACTTTCACGGCTTCTGCTCCGATGAACTTAGATCACTGGAGCCCCCTAGGTTCGAATTTGCACGAGATACTAGATTAGCAACTAGATCCCACCCTTTTACAGTGAAACCGATAAAATGCAACCTCAACTTCTACTACAACAGTTTCTTTTCTCGCACTTCCCGACTGTGGAATTCCCTTCCACAAGACTGCTTCCCCGACGGCTCAATAGACACCTCCTAACAAAATAACTCGCTTCCATTCTTTCAAATACTCTTCCCACCCACCCAAATATCTATCACCCATCTTCTGACATTTTCTATATCTAACCACTCTTTCTATTTACCTTCCCCCATGTAGCCCCAAGCGCAATAGTGGCAGTGGAATGCCTTGCTTGGGGTGAAATGATTAAAAAAAACAACTATTCTAGCACAAATATCTCCTCTATTTCTATCCAGCAAAACTCACTCGAAGTTAGCATGGGGAGCATTGATAGTTGAGAACATTACTCTTTAGCTTGTCTTTATATCTGAGCCACGGGTGTCCAACATTGTTTTGTACACTGCCAAGACGGCTATACATGAGAACCTTAGTTATTCTGTCATATAAAATTGACAAAGAGGAAACTTTACGGTGGTGGGAAAGAGACTGCAGCTGAGACACCATTGATAGTTGAAAATAGTACTTTTTAGCTTATCTTTATATCTGAGCCACGTCTGAACTACATTTATTTGTCCACTGTAAAGCTGGGTATATATGAAGACCTTACTTATTCTGAAATAGAAATTTTACAGGGAGGTAACTTTACAGTGGTTGGAAAGAGATTGCAGATGAGACACCATTGATAGTTGAGAATGTTACTTTTAGCTTGTCTTTATACCTGAGCCACGGGCGTCCAACATTGCTTTGAACACTACCAAGACGGCTATACATGAGGACCTTAGTTATTCTGTCATATAAAATTTACAAGGAGGTAACTTTACGGTGGTGAGAAAGACACTGCAGCTGAGACGCCATATCGAGACCATAATGTTGCTAATTCTTCTTTTGATTTTATCTGGGATCTCTAGATATATAAGAAAAACACTCAACCATATGAGCAGCAGTATTAAATTTATGGACAAAGAGTAGGAGACTAAGAAAGAATATGAAGAGAAAATATTGTCTCGTACGACAAGAGTAACAAATATTATTTTTAGCAGCTGAGCTAGCAATGGATTCAATATAATTTTTCACTTCATCTCAGTCGAGAATATTACTCCGACAAGTCGCAAAGATTTACACTTTTGAAAGTTAAAGCCTCTCAGATGATTAATCTAAACTTATAAATGGAACTTTGCCTGTGTGTGTGTCTGTGTGTGGATGTGTGTGTGTGTGTGTGTGTGTATCTGTTACTTATAGACTCCTAAACGGCTGAACCGATTTTCTTGAAAATTTACACAGTTTTACTATAAGTGTCTGCGAGTGTTCTTAGCTAGGTTTTGTGTCGAGGAACCCCCAATAAATATCGAAAATCGATAATCGAAAAAAATCGAGTTATAGAAGCAGTGGTCCGATTTTAATGAAATTTGATACACTCATAGACAAAGACATAAGAAACGATATTCAAAAGTTTCAAGGTTGCAGTTCTTACAATAGTGCAGAAAATCGATAATGTATATATATATATGAAAGGCAAGATGATTGTGTGTGTGTGTGTGTGTGTGTGTGTGTGTGTGTGTGTGTGTGTGTGTCTGTCTGTTTATCTGTCTGTATGTCCTTTATACAAATCCACAATTTTTATCCGATTCTCACCAAACTTCACACAAATATTCTTTCGGCAGAGTCTGAGCTCCAGGACCATGGATTAGTTTTAAAGCTTTCATTACACCCGAGCAACGCCGGGCTATACTGCTAGTAGAGAATAGTTTTGTTTTGGAAGGGTTAAAATTAACAAACCGTCCTTCGTCTCAGTTGACAACAGACTGAATGTCGTTTTTGACATCAGCAACTAATTTGACCTCATCTGACTGCCAACAGTTTAATATAATTTAATTCATTTTGTTTATTAAATTATTCGTGCCATTAATTCGAGACTGCAGCATTCGCACAAAACAGGATTAGGCCTCATTTAAGCGTCGAGACTGCAGCATTTGAACAAAACAGGACTAGGCCTCATTTAAGCGTCGAGGCTGCAGCATTCGCACAATACAGGACTAGGCCTCATTTAAGCGTCGAGACTGCAGCATTCGCACAATAGAGGACTAGGCCTCATTTAAGCGTCGATGCTGCAGCATTCGCACAAAACAGGACTAGGCCTTATTGAAGCGTCGAGACTGCAGCATTTGAACAAAACAGGACTGGGCCTCATTTAAGCGTCGAGACTGCAGCATTTGAACAAAACAGGACTAGGCCTCATTTAAGCGTCGAGACTGCAGCATTTGAACAAAACAGGACTAGGCCTCATTTAAGCGTCGAGGCTGCAGCATTTCCACAAAACAGGACTAGGCCTCATTTAAGCGTCGAGACTGCAGCATTTGAACAAAACAGGACTAGGCCTCATTTAAGCGTCGAGGCTCCAGCATTTGCACAAAACAGGACTAGGCCTCATTTAAGCGTCGAGACTGCAGCATTTGAACAAAACAGGACTAGGCCTCATTTAAGCGTCGAGGCTCCAGCATTTGCACAAAACAGGACTAGGCCTCATTTAAGCGTCGAGACTGCAGCATTTGCACAAAACAAGATTAGGCCTCATTTAAGCGTCCAGGCTGCAGCATTTGCACAAAACAAGACTAGGCCTCATTTAAGCGTCGAGGCTGCAGCATTTGCACAAAACAGGACTAGGCCTCATTTAAGCGTCGAGGCTCCAGCATTTGCACAAAACAGGACTAGGCCTCATTTAAGCGTCGAGACGGCAGCATTTTAACAAAACAGGACTAGGCCTCATTTAAGCGTCGTGGCTGCAGCATTCACACAATACCGGACTAGGCCTCATTTAAGGGTCGAGACAGTAGCATTCGCACAAAACAGGATTAGGCCTCATTTAAGCGTCGAGACTGCAGCATTTGAACAAAACAGGACTAGGCCTCATTTAAGCGTCGAGGCTGCAGCATTCGCACAATACAGGACTAGGCCTCATTTAAGCGTCGAGACTGCAGCATTCGCACAAAACAGGACTAGGCCTCATTTAAGCGTCGATGCTGCAGCATTCGCACAAAACAGGACTAGGCCTTATTTCAGCGTCGAGACTGCAGCATTTGCACAAAACAGGACTAGGCCTCATTTAAGCGTCGAGGCTTCAGCATTTGCACAAAACAGAACTAGGCCTCATTTAAGCGTCGAGAGTGCAGCATTTGCACAAAACAAGACTAGGCCTCATTTAAGCGTCGAGGCTGCAGCATTTGCACAACACAGTAGTAGGACTCATTTAAGCGTCGAGGCTGCAGCATTTGCACAAAACAGGACTAGGCCTCATTACACGTCGAGGCTTCAGCATTTGCACAAAACAGGACTAGGCCTCATTTAAGCGTCGAGGCTGCAGCATTCGCACAAAACAGGACTAGGCCTTATTTAAGCGTCGAGACTGCAGCATTTGCACAAAACAAGACAAGGCCTCATTTAAGCGTCGAGGCTGCAGCATTCGCAGAAAACAGGACTAGGCCTCATTTAAGCGTCGAGACTGCAGCATTTGCACAAAACAGGACTAGGCCTCATTTAAGCGTCGAGGCTGCTGCATTTGCACAAAACAGGAATAGGCCTCATTTAAGCGTCGAGGCTGCAGCATTTGCACAAAACAGGACTAGGCCTCATTTAAGCGTCGAGGCTGCAGCATTTGCACAAAACAGGACTAGGCCTCATTTAAGCGTCGAGGCTGCAGCATTTGCACAAAACAGGACTAGGCCTCATTTAAGCGTCGAGACTGCAGCATTCGCACAAAACAGGACTAGGCCTCATTTAAGCGACGAGGCTGCAGCATACGCACAAAACAGGACTAGGCCTCATTTAAGCGTCGAGACTGCAGCATTCGCACAAAACAGGACTAGGCCTCATTTAAGCGTCGAGGCTGCAGCATTCGCAGAAAACAGGACTAGGCCTCATTTCAGCGTCGAGGCTGCAGCATTTGCACAAAACAGGAATAGGCCTCATTTAAGCGTCGAGACTGCAGCATTCGCACAAAACAGGACTAGGCCTCATTTAAGCGTCGAGGCTGCAGTATTTGCACAAAACAGGACTAGGCCTCATTTAAGCGTCGAGGCTGCAGCATTTGCACAAAAGAGGACTAGGCCTCATTTAAGCGTCGAGGCTGCAGCATTTGCACAAAACAGGACTAGGCCTCATTTAAGCGTCGAGACTGCAGCATTTGAACAAAACAGGACTAGGCCTAATTTAAGCGTCGAGGCACCAGCATTTGCACAAAACAGGACTAGGCCTCATTTAAGCGTCGAGACTGCAGCATTTGAACAAAACACGAGTAGGCCTCATTTAAGCGTCGAGGCTGCAGCATTTGCACAAAACAGGATTAGGCCTCATTTAAGCGTTGAGACTGCAGCATTTGAACAAAACAGGACTAGGCCTCATTTAAGCGTCGAGGCTCCAGCATTTGCACAATACAGGACTAGGCCTCATTTAAGCGTCGAGACGGCAGCATTTGAACAAAACAGGACTAGGCCTCATTTAAGCGTCGTGGCTGCAGCATTCACACATTACAGGACTAGGCCTCATTTAAGGGTCGAGACTGCAGCATTCGCACAAAACAGGACTAGGCCT
The DNA here is from genome assembly GCA_037127315.1 of Ascarosepion bandense. Taxonomy (NCBI): domain Eukaryota; kingdom Metazoa; phylum Mollusca; class Cephalopoda; order Sepiida; family Sepiidae; genus Ascarosepion; species Ascarosepion bandense. Next base: position 1,192,012 of record JBBBDQ010001278.1, on the reverse strand, counting down.
CATTTAAGCGTCGAGACTGCAGCATTTAAACAAAACAGGACTAGGCCTCATTTAAGCGTCGAGGCTGCAGCATTCGCATAATACAGGACTAGGCCTCATTTAAGCGTCGAGACTGCAGCATTCGCACAAAACAGGACTAGGCCTCATTTAAGCGTCGATGCTGCAGCATTCGCACAAAACAGGACTAGGCCTTATTTCAGCGTCGAGACTGCAGCATTTGCACAAAACAGGACTAGGCCTCATTTAAGCGTCGAGGCTTCAGCATTTGCACAAAACAGAATTAGGCCTCATTTAAGCGTCGAGACTGCAGCATTTGCACAAAACAAGACTAGGCCTCATTACACGTCGAGGCTTCAGCATTTGCACAAAACAGAACTAGGCCTCATTTAAGCGTCGAGGCTGCAGCATTTGCACAAAACAGGACTAGGCCTCATTTAAGCGTCGAGGCTGCAGCATTTGCACAAAACAGGACTAGGCCTCATTACACGTCGAGGCTTCAGCATTTGCACAAAACAGGACTAGGCCTCATTTAAGCGTCGCGGCTGCAGGATTTGCACAAAACAGGACTAGGCCTCATTTAAGCGTCGAGAATGCAGCATTTGCACAAAACAGGAATGGCCTCATTTAAGCGCAGAGGCTGCAGCATTCGCACAAAACAGGACTAGGACTCATTTAAGCGTCGAGGCTGCAGCATTTGCACAATACAGGACTAGGCCTCATTTAAGCGTCGAGGCTGCAGCATTCGCAGAAAACAGGACTAGGCCTCATTTAAGCGTCGATGCTGCAGCATTTGCACAAAACAGGAATAGGCCTCATTTAAGCGTCGAGACTGCAGCATTCGCACAAAACAGGACTAGGCCTCATTTAAGCGTCGAGGCTGCAGTATTTGCACAAAACAGGACAAGGCCTCATTTAAGCGTCGAGGCTGCAGCATTTGCACAAAACAGGACTAGGCCTCATTTAAGCGTTGAGACTGCAGCATTGGAACAAAACAGGACTAGGCCTCATTTAAGCGTCGAGGCTCCAGCATTTGCACAAAACAGGACTAGGCCTCATTTAAGCGTCGAGACGGCAGCATTTGAACAAAACAGGACTAGGCCTCATTTAAGCGTCGTGGCTGCAGCATTCACACAATACAGGACTAGGCCACATTTAAGGGTCGAGACTGCAGCATTCGCACAAAACAGGACTAGGCCTCATTTAAGCGTCGAGACTGCAGCATTTGAACAAAACAGGACTAGGCCTCATTTAAGCGTCGAGGCTGCAGCATTCGCACAATACAGGACTAGGCCTCATTTAAGCGTCGAGACTGCAGCATTCGCACAAAACAGGACTAGGCCTCATTTAAGCGTCGATGCTGCAGCATTCGCACAAAACAGGACTAGGCCTTATTTCAGCGTCGAGACTGCAGCATTTGCACAAAACAGGACTAGGCCTCATTTAAGCGTCGAGGCTTCAGCATTTGCACAAAACAGAACTAGGCCTCATTTAAGCGTCGAGACTGCAGCATTTGCACAAAACAAGACTAGGCCTCATTTAAGCGTCGAGGCTGTAGCATTTGCACAAAACAGGACTAGGCCTCATTTAAGCGTCGAGGCTGCAGCATTTGCACAAAACAGGACTAGGCCTCATTTAAGCGTCGAGACTGCAGCATTCGCACAAAACGGGACTAGGCCTCATTTAAGCGTCGAGAATGCAGCATTCGCACAAAACAGGACTAGGCCTCATTTAAGCGTCGAGAATGCAGGATTTGCACAAAACAGGAATGGCCTCATTTAAGCGCCGAGGCTGCAGCATTCGCACAAAACAGGACTAGGACTCATTTAAGCGTCGAGGCTGCAGCATTTGCACAAAACAGGACTAGGCCTCATTTAAGCGTCGAGACTGCAGCATTCGCACAAAACAGGACTAGGCCTCATTTAAGCGTCGAGACTGCAGCATTTGCACAAAACAGGACTAGGCCTCATTTAAGCGTCGAGACTGCAGCATTTGAACAAAACAGGACTAGGCCTCATTTAAGCGTCGAGGCTGCAGCATTCGCACAATACAGGACTAGGCCTCATTTAAGCGTCGAGACTGCAGCATTTGCACAAAACAAGACTAGGCCTCATTTAAGCGTCGAGGCTGCAGCATTTGCACAAAACAGGACTAGGCCTCATTTAAGCGTCGAGGCTGCAGCATTTGCACAAAACAGGACTAGGCCTCATTACACGTCGAGGCTTCAGCATTTGCACAAAACAGGACTAGGCCTCATTTAAGCGTCGAGGCTGCAGGATTTGCACAAAACAGGACTAGGCCTCATTTAAGCGTCGAGAATGCAGCATTTGCACAAAACAGGAATGGCCTCATTTAAGCGCCGAGGCTGCAGCATTCGCACAAAACAGGACTAGGACTCATTTAAGCGTCGAGGCTGCAGCATTTGCACAAAACAGGAGTAGGCCTCATTTAAGCGTCGATGCTGCAGCATTCGCACTAAACAGGACTAGGCCTTATTTAAGCGTCGAGACTGCAGCATTTGCACAAAACAGGACTAGGCCTCATTTAAGCGCCGAGGGTTCAGCATTTGCACAAAACAGGACTAGGCCTCATTTAAGCGTCGAGACTGCAGCATTTGCACAAAACAAGACAAGGCCTCATTTAAGCGTCGAGGCTGCAGCATTCGCAGAAAACAGGACTAGGCCTCATTTAAGCGTCGAGGCTGCAGCATTTGCACAAAACAGGACTAGGCCTCATTTAAGCGTCGAGGCTGCTGCATTTGCACAAAACAGGAATAGGCCTCATTTAAGCGTCGAGGCTGCAGCATTTGCACAAAACAGGACTAGGCCTCATTTAAGCGTCGAGGCTGCAGCATTTGCACAAAACAGGACTAGGCCTCATTTAAGCGTCGAGGCTGCAGCATTTGCACAAATCAGGACTAGGCCTCATTTAAGCGTCGAGACTGCAGCATTCGCACAAAACAGGACTAGGCCTCATTTAAGCGTCGAGGCTGCAGCATACGCACAAAACAGGACTAGGCCTCATTTAAGCGTCGAGACTGCAGCATTAGCACAAAACAGGACTAGGCCTCATTTAAGCGTCGAGGCTGCAGCATTCGCAGAAAACAGGACTAGGCCTCATTTAAGCGTCGAGGCTGCAGCATTTGCACAAAACAGGAATAGGCCTCATTTAAGCGTCGAGACTGCAGCATTCGCACAAAACAGGACTAGGCCTCATTTAAGCGTCGAGGCTGCAGTATTTGCACAAAACAGGACTAGGCCTCATTTAAGCGTCGAGGCTGCAGCATTTGCACAAAACAGGACTAGGCCTCATTTAAGCGTCGAGGCTGCAGCATTTGCACAAAACAGGACAAGGCCTCATTTAAGCGTCGAGACTGCAGCATTTGAACAAAACAGGATTGGCCTCATTTAAGCGTCGAGGCTCCAGCATTTGCACAAAACAAGACTAGGCCTCATTTAAGCGTCGAGACTGCAGCATTTGAACAAAACAGGACTAGGCCTCATTTAAGCGTCGAGGCTGCAGCATTTGCACAAAACAGGACTAGGCCTCATTTAATCGTTGAGACTGCAGCATTTGAACAAAACAGGACTAGGCCTCATTTAAGCGTCGAGGCTCCAGCATTTGCACAAAACAGGACTAGGCCTCATTTAAGCGTCGAGACGGCAGCATTTGAACAAAACAGGACTAGGCCTCATTTAAGCGTCGTGGCTGCAGCATTCACACAATACAGGACTAGGCCTCATTTAAGTGTCGAGACTGCAGCATTCGCACAAAACAGGACTAGGCCTCATTTAAGCGTCGAGGCTGCAGCATTCGCACAATACAGGACTAGGCCTCATTTAAGCGTCGAGACTGCAGCATTCGCACAAAACAGGACTAGGCCTCATTTAAGCGTCGATGCTGCAGCATTCGCACAAAACAGGACTAGGCCTTATTTCAGCGTCGAGACTGCAGCATTTGCACAAAACAGGACTAGGCCTCATTTAAGCGTCGAGGCTTCAGCATTTGCACAAAACAGAACTAGGCCTCATTTAAGCGTCGAGGCTGCAGGATTTGCACAAAACAGGACTAGGCCTCATTACACGTCGAGGCTTCAGCATTTGCACAAAACAGGACTAGGCCTCATTTAAGCGTCGAGGCTGCAGCATTCGCAGAAAACAGGACTAGGCCTCAGTTAAGCGTCGAGGCTGCAGGATTTGCACAAAACAGGACTAGGCCTCATTTAAGCGTCGAGAATGCAGCATTTGCACAAAACAGGAATGGCCTCATTTAAGCGCCGAGGCTGCAGCATTCGCACAAAACAGGACTAGGACTCATTTAAGCGTCGAGGCTGCAGCATTTGCACAAAACAGGAGTAGGCCTCATTTAAGCGTCGATGCTGCAGCATTCGCACTAAACAGGACTAGGCCTTATTTAAGCGTCGAGACTGCAGCATTTGCACAAAACAGGACTAGGCCTCATTTAAGCGCCGAGGGTTCAGCATTTGCACAAAACAGGACTAGGCCTCATTTAAGCGTCGAGACTGCAGCATTTGCACAAAACAAGACAAGGCCTCATTTAAGCGTCGAGGCTGCAGCATTCGCAGAAAACAGGACTAGGCCTCATTTAAGCGTCGAGGCTGCAGCATTTGCACAAAACAGGACTAGGCCTCATTTAAGCGTCGAGGCTGCTGCATTTGCACAAAACAGGAATAGGCCTCATTTAAGCGTCGAGGCTGCAGCATTTGCACAAAACAGGACTAGGCCTCATTTAAGCGTCGAGGCTGCAGCATTTCCACAAAACAGGACTAGGCCTCATTTAAGCGTCGAGGCTGCAGCATTTGCACAAAACAGGACTAGGCCTCATTTAAGCGTCGAGACTGCAGCATTCGCACAAAACAGGACTAGGCCTCATTTAAGCGTCGAGGCTGCAGCATACGCACAAAACAGGACTAGGCCTCATTTAAGCGTCGAGACTGCAGCATTAGCACAAAACAGGACTAGGCCTCATTTAAGCGTCGAGGCTGCAGCATTCGCAGAAAACAGGACTAGGCCTCATTTAAGCGTCGAGGCTGCAGCATTTGCACAAAACAGGAATAGGCCTCATTTAAGCGTCGAGACTGCAGCATTCGCACAAAACAGGACTAGGCCTCATTTAAGCGTCGAGGCTGCAGTATTTGCACAAAACAGGACTAGGCCTCATTTAAGCGTCGAGGCTGCAGCATTTGCACAAAACAGGACTAGGCCTCATTTAAGCGTCGAGGCTGCAGCATTTGCACAAAACAGGACTAGGCCTCATTTATGCGTCGAGGCTGCAGCATTTGCACAAAACAGGACTAGGCCTCATTCAAGCGTCGAGACTGCAGCATTCGCACAAAACAGGACTAGGCCTCATTTAAGCGTCGAGGCTGCTGCATTCGCACAAAACAGGACTAGGCCTCATTTAAGCGTCGAGACTGCAGCATTCGCACAAAACAGGACTAGGCCTCATTTAAGCATCGAGGCTGCAGCATTCGCACAAAACAGGATTAGGCCTCATTTAAGCGTCGAGGCTGCAGCATTTGCACAAAACAGGAATCGGCCTCATTTAAGCGTCGAGACTGCAGCATTCGCACAAAACAGGACTAGGCCTCATTTAAGCGTCGAGGCTGCAGCATTTGCAGAAAACAGGATTAGGCCTCTTTTAAGCGTCGAGTCTGCAGCATTTGCACAAAACAGGACTAGGCCTCATTTAAGCGTCGAGGCTGCAGCATTTGCACAAAACAGGACTAGGCCTCATTTAAGCGTCGAGGCTGCAGCATTTGCACAAAACAGGACTAGGCCTCATTTAAGCGTCGAGACTGCAGCATTCGCACAAAACAGGACTAGGCCTCATTTAAGCGTCGAGAATGCAGCATTCGCACAAAACAGGACTAGGCCTCATTTAAGCGTCGAGGCTGCAGCATTCGCACAAAACAGGACTAGGCCTCATTTAAGCGCCGAGGCTGCAGCATTCGCACAAAACAGGACTAGGACTCATTTAAGCGTCGAGACTGCAGCATTTGCACAAAACAGGACTAGGCCTCATTTAAGCGTCGAGGCTTCAGCATTTGCACAAAACAGAACTAGGCCTCATTTAAGCGTCGAGACTGCAGCATTTGCACAAAACAAGACTAGGCCTCATTTAAGCGTCGAGGCTGCAGCATTTGCACAAAACAGGACTAGGCCTCATTTAAGCGTCGAGGCTGCCGCATTTGCACAAAACAGGACTAGGCCTCATTACACGTCGAGGCTTCTGCATTTGCACAAAACTGGACTAGGCCTCATTTAAGCGTCGAGGCTGCAGCATTTGGACAAAACAGGACTAGGCCTCATTTAAGCGTCGAGACTGCAGCATTTGCACAAAACAGGATTAGGCCTCATTTAAGCGTCGAGACGGCAGCATTCGCACAAAACAGGACTAGGCCTCATTTAAACATCGAGGCTGCAGCATTCGGAGAAAACAGGACTAGGCCTCATTTAAGCGTCGAGGCTGCTGCATTTGCACAAAACAGGATTAGACCTCATTTAAACGTCGAGGCTGCAGCATTTTCACAAAACAGGAATAGGCCTCATTTAAGCGACGAGGCTGCAGCATTTGCACAAAACAGGACTAGGCCTCATTTAAGCGTCGAGACTGCAGCATTCGCACAAAACAGGACTAGGCCTCATTTAAGCGTCGAGGCTGCAGCATTTGCACAAAACAGGATTAGGCCTCATTTAAGCGTCGAGGCTGCAGCATTCGCACAAAACAGGACTAGGCCTCATTTAAGCGTCGAGGCTGCAGCATTCGCAGAACACCGGACTAGGCCATATTTAAGCGTCGAGGCTGTTGCATTTGCACAAAACAGGACTAGGCCTCATTTAAACGTCGAGGCTGCAGCATTTGCACAAAACAGGACTAGGCCTCATTTAAGCGTCGAGGCTGCAGCATTTGCACAAAACAGGACTAGGCCTCATTTAAGCGTCGAGGCTGCAGCATTCGCACAAAACAGGACTAGGCCTCATTTAAGCGTCGAGACTGCAGCATTCGCACAAAACAGGATTAGGCCTCATTTAAGCGTCGAGACTGCAGCATTCGCACAAATCAGGATTAGGCCTCATTTAAGCGTCGAGGCTGCAGCATTTGCACAAAACAGGACTAGGCCTCATTTAAGCGTCGAGGCTGCAGCATTCGCACAAAAGAGGACTAGGCCTCATTTAAGCGCCGAGGCTGCAGTATTCGCAAAAAACAGGACTAGGCCTCACTTAAGCGTCGAGGCTGCAGCATTTGCACAAAACAGGACTAGGCCTCATGTAAGCGCCGAGACTGCAGCATTCGCACAAAACAGGAATAGGACTCATTTAAGCGTGGAGGCTGCAGCATTTGCACAAAACAGGAGTAGGCCTCATTTAAGCGTCGAGACTGCAGCATTTGCACAAAACAGGACTAGGCCTCATTTAAGCGCCGAGGCTGCAGCATTCGCACAAAACAGGACTAGGCCTCATTTAAACGTCGAGACTGCAGCATTCGCACAAAACAGGACTAGGCCTCATTTAAAAGTCGAGGCTGCAGCATTCGCACAAAACAGGACTAGGCCTCATTTAAGCGTCGAGGCTGCAGCATTCGCACAAAACAGGACTAGGACTCATTTAAGCGTCGAGGCTCCAGCATTTGCACAAAACAGGAGTAGGCCTCATTTAAGCGTCGAGACTGCAGCATTCGCACAAAACAGGACTAGGCCTCATTTAAACGTCGAAACTGCAGCATTTGCAAAAAACAGGACTAGGCCTCATTTAAGCGTCGAGGCTGCAGCATTCGCACAAAACAGGACTAGGCCTCATTTAAGCGTCGAGGCTGCAGCATTTGCACAAAACAGGACTAGGCCTCATTTAAGCGCCGAGGCTGCCGCATTCGCACAAAACAGGACTAGGACTCATTTAAGCGTCGAGGCTGCAGCCTTTGCAGAAAACAGGAGTAGGCCTCATTTAAGCGTCGAGACTGCAGCATTCGCACAAAACAGGACTAGGCCTCATTTAAACGTCGAGACTGCAGCATTCGCACAAAACAGGACTAGGCCTCATTTAAGCGCCGAGGCTGCAGCATTCGCACAAAACAGGACTAGGCCTCATTTAAGTGTCGAGGCTGCAGCATTTGCACAAAACAGGACTAGGCCTCATTTAAGCGTCGAGGCTGCAGCATTTGCACAAAACAGGACTAGGCCTCATTTAAGTGTCGAGGCTGCAGCATTCGCACAAAACAGGACTAGGCCTCATTTAAGCGTCGAGGCTGCAGCATTCGCACAAAACAGGACTAGGACTCATTTAAGCGTCGAGGCTGCAGCATTTGCACAAAACAGGAGTAGGCCTCATTTAAGCGTCGAGACTGCAGCATTCGCACAAAACAGGACTAGGCCTCATTTAAACGTCGAGACTGCAGCATTTGCAAAAAACAGGACTAGGCCTCATTTAAGCGTCGAGGCTGCAGCATTCGCACAAAACAGGACTAGGCCTCATTTAAGCGTCGAGGCTGCAGCATTTGCACAAAACAGGACTAGGCCTCATTTAAGCGCCGAGGCTGCCGCATTCGCACAAAACAGGACTAGGACTCATTTAAGCGTCGAGGCTGCAGCCTTTGCAGAAAACAGGAGTAGGCCTCATTTAAGCGTCGAGACTGCAGCATTCGCACAAAACAGGACTAGGCCTCATTTAAGCGTCGAGGCTGCAGCATTTGCACAAAACAGGACTAGGCCTCATTTAAGCGTCGAGGCTGCAGCATTTGCACAAAACAGGACTAGGCCTTATTTAAGTGTCGAGGCTGCAGCATTTGCACAAAACAGGACTAGGCCTCATTTAAGCGTCGAGGCTGCAGCATTTGCACAAAACAGGACTAGGCCTCATTTAAGTGTCGAGGCTGCAGCATTTGCACAAAACAGGACTAGGCCTCATGTAAATTTCGAGGCTACAGCATTTGCACTAAACAGGAGTAGGCCTCATTTAAACGTCGAGGCTGCAGCATTCGCACAAAACAGGACTAGGCCTCATTTAAGCGTCGAGACTGCAGCATTCGCACAAAACAGGACTAGGCCTCATTTAAACGTCGAGGCTGCAGCATTCGCAGAAAACAGGACTAGGACTCATTTAAGCGTCGAGGCTGCAGCATTCGCACAAAACAGGACTAGGCCTCATTTAAACGTCGAGGCTGCAGCATTTGCACATAACAGGACTAGGCCTCATTTAAGTGTCGAGCCTGCAGCATTTGCACAAAACAGGACTAGGCCTGATTTAAGCGTCGAGACTGCAGCATTTGCACAAAACAGGATTAGGCCTCATTTAAACGTCGAGGCTGCTGCATTTGCACAAAACAGGTCTAGGCCTCATTTAAGTGTCGAGGCTGCAGCATTTGCACAAAACAGGACTAGGCCTCATTTAAGCGTCGAGACTGCAGCAGTCGCACAAAACAGGACTAGGCCTCATTTAAACGTCGAGGCTGCAGCATTCGCACAAAACAGGACTAGGCCTCATTTAAGCGTGGAGACTGCAGCATTCGCAGAAAACAGGACTAGGCCTCATTTAAGCGTCGAGGCTTCAGCATTTGCACAAAACAGGACTAGGACTCATTTAAGCGTCGAGGCTGCTGCATTTGCACAAAACAGGAATAGGCCTCATTTAAGCGTCGAGGCTGCAGCATTTGCACAAAACAGGACTAGGCCTCATTTAAGCGTCGAGGCTGCAGCATTTGCACAAAACAGGACTAGGCCTCATTTATGCGTCGAGGCTGCAGCATTTGCACAAAACAGGACTAGGCCTCATTCAAGCGTCGAGACTGCAGCATTCGCACAAAACAGGACGAGGCCTCATTTAAGCGTCGAGGCTGCTGCATTCGCACAAAACAGGACTAGGCCTCATTTAAGCGTCGAGACTGCAGCATTCGCACAAAACAGGACTAGGCCTCATTTAAGCATCGAGGCTGCAGCATTCGCACAAAACAGGACTAGGCCTCATTTAAGCGTCGAGGCTGCAGCATTTGCACAAAACAGGAATCGGCCTCATTTAAGCGTCGAGACTGCAGTATTCGCACAAAACAGGACTAGGCCTCATTTAAGCGTCGAGGCTGCAGCATTTGCAGAAAACAGGATGAGGCCTCTTTTAAGCGTCGAGGCTGCAGCATTTGCACAAAACAGGACTAGGCCTCATTTAAGCGTCGAGGCTGCAGCATTTGCACAAAACAGGACTAGGCCTCATTTAAGCTTCGAGGCTGCAGCATTTGCACAAAACAGGACTAGGCCTCATTTAAGCGTCGAGACTGCAGCATTCGCACAAAACAGGACTAGGCCTCATTTAAGCGTCGAGACTGCAGCATTCGCACAAAACAGGACTAGGCCTCATTTAAGCGTCGAGGCTGCAGCATTCGCACAAAACAGGACTAGGCCTCATTTAAGCGCCGAGGCTGCAGCATTCGCACAAAACAGGACTAGGACTCATTTAAGCGTCGAGACTGCAGCATTTGCACAAAACAGGACTAGGCCTCATTTAAGCGTCGAGGCTTCAGCATTTGCACAAAACAGAACTAGGCCTCATTTAAGCATCGAGACTGCAGCATTTGCACAAAACAAGACTAGGCCTCATTTAAGCGTCGAGGCTGCAGCATTTGCACAAAACAGGACTAGGCCTCATTTAAGCGTCGAGGCTGCCGCATTTGCACAAAACAGGACTAGGCCTCATTACACGTCGAGGCTTCTGCATTTGCACAAAACTGGACTAGGCCTCATTTAAGCGTCGAGGCTGCAGCATTTGGACAAAACAGGACTAGGCCTCATTTAAGCGTCGAGGCTGCTGCATTTGCACAAAACAGGATTAGACCTCATTTAAGCGTCGAGGCTGCAGCATTTGCACAAAACAGGAATAGGCCTCATTTAAGCGTCGAGGCTGCAGCATTTGCACAAAACTGGACTAGGCCTCATTTAAGCGTCGAGGCTGCAGCATTCGGAGAAAACAGGACTAGGCCTCATTTAAGCGTCGAGGCTGCTGCATTTGCACAAAACAGGATTAGACCTCATTTAAGCGTCGAGGCTGCAGCATTTGCACAAAACAGGAATAGGCCTCATTTAAGCGTCGAGGCTGCAGCATTTGCACAAAACAGGACTAGGCCTCATTTAAGCGTCGAGACTGCAGCATTCGCACAAAACAGGACTAGGCCTCATTTAAGCATCGAGGCTCCAGCATTTGCACAAAACAGGATTAGGCCTCATTTAAGCGTCGAGGCTGCAGCATTCGCACAAAACAGGACTAGGCCTCATTTAAGCGTCGAGGCTGCAGCATTCGCAGAACACAGGACTAGGCCATATTTAAGCGTCGAGGCTGTTGCATTTGCACAAAACAGGACTAGACCTCATTTAAGCGTCGAGGCTGCAGCATTTGCACAAAACAGGAGTAGGCCTCATTTAAGCGTCGAGACTGCAGCATTTGCACAAAACAGGACTAGGCCTCATTTAAGCGCCGAGGCTGCAGCATTCGCACAAAACAGGACTAGGCCTCATTTAAACGTCGAGACTGCAGCATTCGCACAAAACAGGACTAGGCCTCATTTAAAAGTCGACGCTGCAGCATTCGCACAAAACAGGACTAGGCCTCATTTAAGCGTCGAGGCTGCAGCATTCGCACAAAACAGGACTAGGCCTCATTTAAGCGCCGAGGCTGCAGCATTCGCACAAAACAGGACTAGGACTCATTTAAGCGTCGAGACTGCAGCATTTGCACAAAACAGGACTAGGCCTCATTTAAGCGTCGAGGCTTCAGCATTTGCACAAAACAGAACTAGGCCTCATTTAAGCATCGAGACTGCAGCATTTGCACAAAACAAGACTAGGCCTCATTTAAGCGTCGAGGCTGCAGCATTTGCACAAAACAGGACTAGGCCTCATTTAAGCGTCGAGGCTGCTGCATTTGCACAAAACAGGACTAGGCCTCATTACACGTCGAGGCTTCTGCATTTGCACAAAACTGGACTAGGCCTCATTTAAGCGTCGAGGCTGCAGCATTTGGACAAAACAGGACTAGGCCTCATTTAAGCGTCGAGGCTGCTGCATTTGCACAAAACAGGATTAGACCTCATTTAAGCGTCGAGGCTGCAGCATTTGCACAAAACAGGAATAGGCCTCATTTAAGCGTCGAGGCTGCAGCATTTGCACAAAACTGGACTAGGCCTCATTTAAGCGTCGAGGCTGCAGCATTCGGAGAAAACAGGACTAGGCCTCATTTAAGCGTCGAGGCTGCTGCATTTGCACAAAACAGGATTAGACCTCATTTAAGCGTCGAGGCTGCAGCATTTGCACAAAACAGGAATAGGCCTCATTTAAGCGTCGAGGCTGCAGCATTTGCACAAAACAGGACTAGGCCTCATTTAAGCGTCGAGACTGCAGCATTCGCACAAAACAGGACTAGGCCTCATTTAAGCATCGAGGCTGCAGCATTTGCACAAAACAGGATTAGGCCTCATTTAAGCTTCGAGGCTGCAGCATTCGCACAAAACAGGACTAGGCCTCATTTAAGCGTCGAGGCTGCAGCATTCGCAGAACACAGGACTAGGCCATATTTAAGCGTCGAGGCTGTTGCATTTGCACAAAACAGGACTAGGCCTCATTTAAGCGTCGAGGCTGCAGCATTTGCACAAAACAGGAGTAGGCCTCATTTAAGCGTCGAGACTGCAGCATTTGCACAAAACAGGACTAGGCCTCATTTAAGCGCCGAGGCTGCAGCATTCGCACAAAACAGGATTAGGCCTCATTTAAACGTCGAGACTGCAGCATTCGCACAAAACAGGACTAGGCCTCATTTAAAAGTCGAGGCTGCAGCATTCGCACAAAACAGGACTAGGCCTCATTTAAGCGTCGAGGCTGCAGCATTCGCACAAAACAGGACTAGGACTCATTTAAGCGTCGAGGCTGCAGCATTTGCACAAAACAGGAGTAGGCCTCATTTAAGCGTCGAGACTGCAGCATTCGCACAAACAGGACTAGGCCTCATTTAAACGTCGAGACTGCAGCATTTGCAAAAAACAGGACTAGGCCTCATTTAAGCGTCGAGGCTGCAGCATTCGCACAAAACAGGACTAGGCCTCATTTAAGCGTCGAGGCTGCAGCATTCGCACAAAACAGGACTAGGCCTCATTTAAGCGTCGAGGCTGCAGCATTCGCACAAAACAGAACTAGGCCTCATTTAAGCGTCGAGACTGCAGCATTTGCACAAAACAAGACTAGGCCTCATTTAAGCGTCGAGGCTGCAGCATTTGCACAAAACAGGACTAGGCCTCATTTAAGCGTCGAGGCTGCAGCATTTCCACAAAACAGGACTAGGCCTCATTACACGTCGAGGCTTCAGCATTTGCAAAAAACAGGACTAGGCCTCATTTAAGCGTCGAGGCTGCAGCATTTGCACAAAACAGGACTAGGCCTCATTTAAGTGTCGAAGCTGCAGCATTTGCACAAAACAAGAGTAGGCCTCATTTAAACGTCGAGGCTGCAGCATTCGCACAAAACAGGAATAGGCCTCATTTAAGCGCCGAGGCTGCAGCATTCGCACAAAACAGGACTAGGACTCATTTAAGCGTCGAGGCTGCAGCATTTGCACAAATCAGGACTAGGCCTCATTTAAGCGCCGAGGCTGCAGCATTTGCACAAAACAGGTCTAGGCCTCATTTAAGTGTCGAGTCTGCAGCATTTGCTCAAAACAGGAGTAGGCCTCATTTAAGCGTCGAGACTGCAGCATTCGCACAAAACAGGACTAGGCCTCATTTAAGCGTCGAGACTGCAGCATTCGCACAAAACAGGACTAGGCCTCATTTAAGCGCCGAGGCTGCAGCATTCGCACAAAACAGGACTGGGTCTCAATTAAGTGTCGAGGCTGCAGCATTTGCACAAAACAGGACTAGGCCTCATTTAAGCATCGAGGCTGCAGCATTCGCACAAAACAAGACTAGGCCTCATTTAAGCGTCGAGGCTGCAGCATTCGCACAAAACAGGACTAGGCCTCATTTAAGCTTCGAGGCTGCAGCATTCGCACAAAACAGGACTAGGCCTCATTTAAACGTCGAGGCTGCCGCATTCGCACAAAACAAGATTAGGCCTCATTTAAACGTCGAGGCTGCAGCATTTGCACAAATCAGGACTAGGCCTCATTTAAGCGCCGAGGCTGCAGCATTCGCACAAATTACGACTAGGCCTCATTTAAGCGTCGAGGCTGCAGCATTTGCACAAAACAGGACTAGGCCTCATTTAAGCGTCGAGGCTGCAGAATTTGCACAAAACAGGACTAGGCCTCATTTAAGCGTCGAGGCTGCAGCATTTGCACAAAACAGGACTAGGCCTCATTTAAGCGTCGAGGCTGCAGCATTTGCACAAAACAGGACTAGGCCTCATTTAAGCGTCGAGGCTGCAGCATTTGCACAAAACAGGACTAGGCCTCATTTAAGTGTCGAGGCTGCAGCATTTGCACAAAACAGGACTAGGCCTCATTTAAATGTCGAGGCTACAGCATTTGCACTAAACAGGAGTAGGCCTCATTTAAGCGTCGTGACTGCAGCATTCGCAGAAAACAGGACTAGGCCTCATTTAAACGTCGAGGCTGCAGCATTCGCAGAAAACAGGACTAGGACTCATTTAAGCGTCGAGGCTGCAGCATTCGCACAAAACAGGACTAGGCCTCATTTAAGCGTCGAGACTGCAGCATTTGCACAAAACAGGATTAGGCCTCATTTAAACGTCGAGGCTGCTGCATTTGCACAAAACAGGACTAGGCCTCATTTAAGTGTCGAGGCTGCAGCATTTGCACAAAACAGGACTAGGCCTCATTTAAGCGTCGAGACTGCAGCAGTCGCACAAAACAGTACTAGGCCTCATTTAAACGTCGAGGCTGCAGCATTCGCAGAAAACAGGACTAGGACTCATTTAAGCGTCGAGGCTGCAGCATTCGCACAAAACAGGATTAGGCCTCATTTAAGCGTCGAGGCTGCAGCATTTGCACAAAACAGGACTAGGCCTCATTTAAGCGCCGAGTCTGCAGCATTCGCACAAAACAGGAATAGGCCACATTTAAGCGTCGAGACTGCAGCATAGGCACAAAACAGGACTAGGCCTCATTTAAGCGTCGAGGCTGCAGCATTTGCACAAAACAGGACTAGGCCTCATTTAAGTGTCGAGGCTGCAGCATTTGCTCAAAACAGGAGTAGGCCTCATTTAAGCGTCGAGACTGCAGCATTCGCACAAAACAGGACTAGGCCTCATTTAAGCGTCGAGACTGCAGCATTCGCACAAAACAGGACTAGGCCTCATTTAAGCGCCGAGGCTGCAGCATTCGCACAAAACAGGACTAGGCCTCATTTAAGCGTCGAGGCTGCAGCATTCGCACAAAACAGGACTAGGCCTCATTTAAGCGTCGAGGCTGCAGCATTCGCACAAAACAGGACTAGGCTTCATTTAAGCGTCGAGGCTGCAGCATTTGCACAAAACAGGACTAGGCCTCATTTAGGCGTCGATGCTGCAGCATTTGCACAAAACAGGACTAGGCCTCATTTAAGCGCCGAGGCTGCAGCATTCGCACAAAACAGGACTGGGTCTCAATTAAGTGTCGAGGCTGCAGCATTCGCACAAAACAGGACTAGGCCTCATTTAAGCATCGAGGCTGCAGCATTCGCACAAAACAAGACTAGGCCTCATTTAAGCGTCGAGGCTGCAGCATTCGCACAAAACAGGACTAGGCCTCATTTAAGCATCGAGGCTGCAGCATTCGCACAAAACAGGACTAGGCCTCATTTAAACGTCGAGGCTGCAGCATTCGCACAAAACAGGACTAGGCCTCATTTAAACGTCGAGGCTGCAGCATTTGCACAAATCAGGACTAGGCCTCATTTAAGCGCCGAGGCTGCAGCATTCGCACAAAACACGACTAGGCCTCATTTAAGCGTCGATGCTGCAGCATTTGCACAAAACAGGACTAGGCCTCATTTTAAGCGTCGAGGCTGCAGCATTTGCACAAAACAGGACTAGGCCTCATTTAAGCATCGAGACTGCAGCATTCGCACAAAACAGGACTAGGCCTCATTTAAGCGTCGAGGCTGCAGCACTCGCACAAAACAGGACTAGGCCTCATTTAAGCGCCGAGGCTGCAGCATTCGCACAAAACAGGACTAGGACTCATTTAAGCGTCGAGGCTGCAGCATTTGCACAAAACAGGACTACGCCTCATTTAAGCGTCGATGCTGCATCATTCGCACAAAACAGGAGTAGGCCTTATTTAAGCGTCGAGACTGCAGCATTTGCACAAAACAGGACTAGGCCTCATTTAAGCGTCGAGGCTTCAGCATTTGCACAAAACAGAACTAGGCCTCATTTAAGCGTCGAGACTGCAGCATTTGCACGAAACAAGACTAGGCCTCATTTAAGCGTCGAGGCAGCAGCATTTGCACAAAACAGGACTAGGCCTCATTTAAGCGTCGAGGCTGCAGCATTTCCACAAAACAGGACTAGGCCTCATTACACGTCGAGGCTTCAGCATTTGCACAAAACAGGACTAGGCCTCATTTAAGCGTCGAGGCTGCAGCATTTGCACAAAACAGGAATAGGCCTCATTTATGTGTCGAGGCTGCAGCATTTGCACAAAACAAGAGTAGGCCTCATTTAAACGTCGAGGCTGCAGCATTCGCACAAAACAGGAATAGGCCTCATTTAAGCGCCGAGGCTGCAGCATTCGCACAAAACAGGACTAGGACTCATTTAAGCGTCGAGGCTGCAGCATTTGCACAAATCAGGACTAGGCCTCATTTAAGCGCCGAGGCTGCAGCATTTGCACAAAACAGGACTAGGCCTCATTTAAGTTTCGAGGCTGCAGCATTTGCTCAAAACAGGAGTAGGCCTCATTTAAGCGTCGAGACTGCAGCATTCGCACAAAACAGGACTAGGCCTCATTTAAGCGTCGAGACTGCAGCATTCGCACAAAACAGGACTAGGCCTCATTTAAGCGCCGAGGCTGCAGCATTCGCACAAAACAGGACTGGGTCTCAATTAAGTGTCGAGGCTGCAGCATTTGCACAAAACAGGACTAGGCCTCATTTAAGCATCGAGGCTGCAGCATTCGCACAAAACAAGACTAGGCCTCATTTAAGCGTCGAGGCTGCAGCATTCGCACAAAACAGGACTAGGCCTCATTTAAGCATCGAGGCTGCAGCATTCGCACAAAACAGGACTAGGCCTCATTTAAACGTCGAGGCTGCAGCATTTGCACAAAACAGGACTAGGCCTCTTTTAAGCGCCGAGTCTGCAGCATTCGCACAAAACAGGAATAGGCCACATTTAAGCGTCGAGACTGCAGCATTGGCACAAAACAGGACTAGGCCTCATTTAAGCGTCGAGGCTGCAGCATTTGCACAAAACAGGACTAGGCCTCATTTAAGTGTCGAGGCTGCAGCATTTGCTCAAAACAGGAGTAGGCCTCATTTAAGCGTCGAGACTGCAGCATTTGCACAAAACAGGACTAGGCCTCATTTAAGCGTCGAGACTGCAGCATTCGCACAAAACAGGACTAGGCCTCATTTATGCGCCGAGGCTGCAGCATTCGCACAAAACAGGACTAGGCCTCATTTAAGCGTCGTGGCTGCAGCATTCGCACAAAACAGGACTAGGCCTCATTTAAGCGTCGAGGCTGCAGCATTCGCACTAAACAGGACTAGGCTTCATTTAAGCGTCGAGGCTGCAGCATTTGCACAAAACAGGACTAGGCCTCATTTAAGCGTCGATGCTGCAGCATTTGCACAAAACAGGACTAGGCCTCATTTAAGCGCCGAGGCTGCAGCATTCGCACAAAACAGGACTGGGTCTCAATTAAGTGTCGAGGCTGCAACATTCGCACAAAACAGGACTAGGCCGCATTTAAGCATCGAGGCTGCAGCATTCACACAAAACAAGACTAGGCCTCATTTAAGCGTCGAGGCTGCAGCATTCGCACAAAACAGGACTAGGCCTCATTTAAGCATCGAGGCTGCAGCATTCGCACAAAACAGGACTAGGCCTCATTTAAACGTCGAGGCTGCAGCATTCGCACAAAACAGGACTAGGCCTCATTTAAACGTCGAGGCTGCAGCATTTGCACAAATCAGGACTAGGCCTCATTTAAGCGCCGAGGCTGCAGCATTCGCACAAAACACGACTAGGCCTCATTTAAACGTCGAGGCTGCAGCATTTGCACAAAACAGGACTAGGCCTCATTTAAGCGTCGAGGCTGCAGCATTTGCACAAAACAGGACTAGGCCTCATTTAAGCATCGAGACTGCAGCATTCGCACAAAACAGGACTAGGCCTCATTTAAGCGTCGAGGCTGCAGCATTCGCACAAAACAGGACTAGGCCTCATTTAAGCGCCGAGGCTGCAGCATTCGCACAAAACAGGACTAGGACCCATTTAAGCGTCGAGGCTGCTGCATTTGCACAAAACAGGACTAGGCCTCATTTAAGCGTCGATGCTGCAGCATTCGCACAAAACAGGAGTAGGCCTTATTTAAGCGTCGAGACTGCAGCATTTGCACAAAACAGGACTAGGCCTCAT
Organism: Ascarosepion bandense; assembly: GCA_037127315.1. NCBI lineage: Eukaryota > Metazoa > Mollusca > Cephalopoda > Sepiida > Sepiidae > Ascarosepion > Ascarosepion bandense. The sequence goes on along the minus strand of JBBBDQ010001278.1, from coordinate 1,173,447 downwards.
TTAAGCGTCGAGGCTTCAGCATTTGCACAAAACAGAACTAGGCCTCATTTAAGCGTCGAGACTGCAGCATTTGCACAAAACAAGACTAGGCCTCATTTAAGCGTCGAGGCTGCAGCATTTGCACAAAACAGGATTAGGCCTCATTTAAGCGTCGAGGCTGCAGCATTTCCACAAAACAGGACTAGGCCTCATTACACGTCGAGGCTTCAGCATTTGCAAAAAACAGGACTAGGCCTCATTTAAGCGTCGAGGCTGCAGCATTTGCACAAATCAGGACTAGGCCTCATTTAAGCGCCGAGGCTGCAGCATTTGCACAAAACAGGACTAGGCCTCATTTAAGTGTCGAGGCTGCAGCATTTGCTCAAAACAGGAGTAGGCCTCATTTAAGCGTCGAGACTGCAGCATTCGCACAAAACAGGACTAGGCCTCATTTAAGCGTCGAGACTGCAGCATTCACACAAAACAGGACTAGGCCTCATTTAAGCGCCGAGGCTGCAGCATTCGCACAAAACAGGACTGGGTCTCAATTAAGTGTCGAGGCTGCAGCATTTGCACAAAACAGGACTAGGCCTCATTTAAGCATCGAGGCTGCAGCATTCGCACAAAACAAGAATAGGCCTCATTTAAGCGTCGAGGCTGCAGCATTCGCACAAAACAGGACTAGGCCTCATTTAAGCATCGAGGCTGCAGCATTCGCACAAAACAGGACTAGGCCTCATTTAAACGTCGAGGCTGCAGCATTCGCACAAAACAGGACTAGGCCTCATTTAAGCGCCGAGGCTGCAGCATTCGCACAAAACACGACTAGGCCTCATTTAAGCGTCGAGGCTGCAGCATTTGCACAAAACAGGACTAGGCCTCATTTAAGCGTCGAGGCTGCAGCATTTGCACAAAACAGGACTAGGCCTCATTTAAGCGTCGAGACTGCAGCATTCGCACAAAACAGGACTAGGCCTCATTTAAGCGTCGAGGCTGCAGCATTCGCACAAAACAGGACTAGGCCTCATTTAAGCGCCGAGGCTGCAGCATTCGCACAAAACAGGACTAGGACTCATTTAAGCGTCGAGGCTGCAGCATTTGCACAAAACAGGACTAGGCCTCATTTAAGCGTCGAGACTGCAGCATTCACACAAAACAGGACTAGGCCTCATTTAAGCGCCGAGGCTGCAGCATTCGCACAAAACAGGACTGGGTCTCAATTAAGTGTCGAGGCTGCAGCATTTGCACAAAACAGGACTAGGCCTCATTTAAGCATCGAGGCTGCAGCATTCGCACAAAACAAGAATAGGCCTCATTTAAGCGTCGAGGCTGCAGCATTCGCACAAAACAGGACTAGGCCTCATTTAAACGTCGAGGCTGCAGCATTCGCACAAAACATGATTAGGCCTCATTTAAACGTCGAGGCTGCAGCATTTGCACAAATCAGGACTAGGCCTCATTTAAGCGCCGAGGCTGCAGCATTCGCACAAAACACGACTAGGCCTCATTTAAGCGTCGAGGCTGCAGCATTTGCACAAAACAGGACTAGGCCTCATTTAAGCGTCGAGACTGCAGCATTCGCACAAAACAGGACTAGGCCTCATTTAAGCGTCGAGGCTGCAGCATTCGCACAAAACAGGACTAGGCCTCATTTAAGCGCCGAGGCTGCAGCATTCGCACAAAACAGGACTAGGACTCATTTAAGCGTCGAGGCTGCAGCATTTGCACAAAACAGGACTAGGCCTCATTTAAGCGTCGATGCAGCAGCATTCGCACAAAACAGGAGTAGGCCTTATTTAAGCGTCGAGACTGCAGCATTTGCACAAAACAGGACTAGGCCTCATTTAAGCGTCGAGGCTTCAGCATTTGCACAAAACAGAACTAGGCCTCATTTAAGCGTCGAGACTGCAGCATTTGCACAAAACAAGACTAGGCCTCATTTAAGCGTCGAGGCTGCAGCATTTGCACAAAACAGGACTAGGCCTCATTTAAGCGTCGAGGCTGCAGCATTTCCACAAAACAGGACTAGGCCTCATTACACGTCGAGGCTTCAGCATTTGCAAAAAACAGGACTAGGCCTCATTTAAGCGTCGAGGCTGCAGCATTTGCACAAAACAGGACTAGGCCTCATTTAAGTGTCGAGGCTGCAGCATTTGCACAAAACAAGAGTAGGCCTCATTTAAACGTCGAGGCTGCAGCATTCGCACAAAACAGGAATAGGCCTCATTTAAGCGCCGAGGCTGCAGCATTCGCACAAAACAGGACTAGGACTCATTTAAGCGTCGAGGCTTCAGCATTCGCACAAAACAGGACTAGGTCTCATTTAAGCATCGAGGCTGCAGCATTTGCACAAAACAGGACTAGGCCTCATTTAAGTGTCGAGGCTGCAGCATTTGCTCAAAACAGGAGTAGGCCTCATTTAAGCGTCGAGACTGCAGCATTCGCACAAAACAGGACTAGGCCTCATTTAAGCGTCGAGACTGCAGCATTCGCACAAAACAGGACTAGGCCTCATTTAAGCGCCGAGGCTGCAGCATTCGCACAAAACAGGACTAGGCCTCATTTAAGCGTCGAGGCTGCAGCATTCGCACAAAACAGGACTAGGCCTCATTTAAGCGTCGAGGCTGCAGCATTCGCACAAAACAGGACTAGGCTTCATTTAAGCGTCGAGGCTGCAGCATTTGCACATAACAGGACTAGGCCTCATTTAAGCGTCGATGCTGCAGCATTTGCACAAAACAGGACTAGGCCTCATTTAAGCGTCGAGGCTGCAGCATTTGCACAAAACAGGACTAGGCCTCATTTAAGCGTCGAGGCTGCAGCATTTGCACAAAACATGACTAGGCCTCATTTAAGCGCCGAGGCTGCAGCATTCGGACAAAACAGGGCTGGGTCTCAATTAAGTGTCGAGGCTGCAGCATTCGCACAAAACAGGACTAGGCCTCATTTAAGCATCGAGGCTGCAGCATTCGCACAAAACAAGACTAGGCCTCATTTAAGCGTCGAGGCTGCAGCATTCGCACAAAACAGGACTAGGCCTCATTTAAGCATCGAGGCTGCAGCATTCGCACAAAACAGGACTAGGCCTCATTTAAACGTCGAGGCTGCAGCATTCGCACAAAACAGGACTAGGCCTCATTTAAACGTCGAGGCTGCAGCATTTGCACAAATCAGGACTAGGCCTCATTTAAGAGCCGAGGCTGCAGCATTCGCACAAAACACGACTAGGCCTCATTTAAGCGTCGAGGCCCCAGCATTTGCACAAAACAGGAATAGGCCTCATTTAAGCGTCGAGGCTGCAGCATTTGCACAAAACAGGAATAGGCCTCATTTAAGCGTCGAGACTGCAGCATTCGCACAAAACAGGACTAGGCCTCATTTAAGCGTCTTGGCTGCCGCATTTGCACAAAACAGGACTAGGCCTCATTTAAGCGTCGAGGCTGCAGCATTTCCACAAAACAGGACTAGGCCTCATTACACGTCGAGGCTTCAGCATTTGCAAAAAACAGGACTAGGCTTCATTTAAGCGTCGAGGCTGCAGCATTTGCACAAAACAGGACTAGGCCTCATTTAAGTGTCGAGGCTGCAGCATTTGCACAAAACAAGAGTAGGCCTCATTTAAACGTCGAGGCTGCAGCATTCGCACAAAACAGGAATAGACCTCATTTAAGCGCCGAGGCTGCAGCATTCGCACAAAACAGGACTAGGACTCATTTAAGCGTCGAGGCTTCAGCTTTCGCACAAAACAGGACTAGGCCTCTTTTAAGCATCGAGGCTGCAGCATTTGCACAAAACAGGACTAGTCCTCATTTAAGTGTCGAGGCTGCAGCATTTACTCAAAACAGGAGTAGGCCTCATTTAAGCGTCGAGACTGCAGCATTCGCACAAAACAGGACTAGGCCTCATTTAAGCGTCGAGATGCAGCATTCGCACAAAACAGGACTAGGCCTCATTTAAGCGTCGAGGCTGCAGGCATTCGCACAAAACAGGACTAGGCCTCCATTTAAGCGTCGAGGCTGCAGCATTCGCACAAAACAGGACTTGGCTTCATTTAAGCGTCGAGGCTGCAGCATTTGCACAAAACAGGACTAGGCCACATTTAAGCATCGAGGCTGCAGCATTCGCACAAAACAAGACTAGGCCTCATTTAAGCGTCGAGGCTGCAGCTTTCGCAAAAAACAGGACTAGGCCTCATTTAAGCATCGAGGCTGCAGCATTCGCACAAAACAGGACTAGGCCTCATTTAAACGTCGAGGCTGCAGCATTCGCACAAAACAGGACTAGGCCTCATTTAAACGTCGAGGCTGCAGCATTTGCACAAATCAGGATTAGGCCTCATTTAAGCGCCGAGGCTGCAGCATTCGCACAAAACACGACTAGGCCTCATTTAAGCGTCGAGGCCCCAGCATTTGCACAAAACAGGATTAGGCCTCATTTAAGCGTCGAGGCTGCAGCATTTGCACAAAACAGGACTAGGCCTCATTTAAGCGTCGAGACTGCAGCATTCGCACAAAACAGGACTAGGCCTCATTTAAGCGTCGAGGCTGCAGCATTTGCACAAAACAGGACTAGGCCTCATTTAAGCGTCGAGGCTGCAGCATTTCCACAAAACAGGACTAGGCCTCATTACACGTCGAGGCTTCAGCATTTGCAAAAAACAGGACTAGGCCTCATTTAAGCGTCGAGGCTGCAGCATTTGCACAAAACAGGATTAGGCCTCATTTAAGTGTCGAGGCTGCAGCATTTGCACAAAACAAGAGTAGGCCTCATTTAAACGTCGAGGCTGCAGCATTCGCACAAAACAGGAATAGGCCTCATTTAAGCGCCGAGGCTGCAGCATTCGCACAAAACAGGACTAGGACTCATTTAAGCGTCGAGGCTTCAGCATTCGCACAAAACAGGACTAGGCCTCATTTAAGCATCGAGGCTGCAGCATTTGCACAAAACAGGACTAGGCCTCATTTAAGTGTCGAGGCTGCAGCATTTGCTCAAAACAGGAGTAGGCCTCATTTAAGCGTCGAGACTGCAGCATTCGCACAAAACAGGACTAGGCCTCATTTAAGCGTCGAGACTGCAGCATTCGCACAAAACAGGACTAGGCCTCATTTAAGCGCCGAGGCTGCAGCATTCGCACAAAACAGGACTAGGCCTCATTTAAGCGTCGAGGCTGCAGCATTCGCACAAAACAGGACTAGGCCTCATTTAAGCGTCGAGGCTGCAGCATTCGCACAAAACAGGACTAGGCTTCATTTAAGCGTCGAGGCTGCAGCATTTGCACAAAACAGGACTAGGCCTCATTTAAGCGTCGATGCTGCAGCATTTGCACAAAACAGGACTAGGCCTCATTTAAGCGTCGAGGCTTCAGCATTTGCACAAAACAGGACTAGGCCTCATTTAAGCGTCGAGGCTGCTGCATTTGCACAAAACAGGACTAGGCCTCATTTAAGCGCCGAGGCTGCAGCATTCGGACAAAACAGGACTGGGTCTCAATTAAGTGTCGAGGCTGCAGCATTCGCACAAAACAGGACTAGGCCTCATTTAAGCATCGAGGCTGCAGCATTCGCACAAAACAAGACTAGGCCTCATTTAAGCGTCGAGGCTGCAGCATTCGCACAAAACAGGACTGGGTCTCAATTAAGTGTCGAGGCTGCAGCATTCGCACAAAACAGGACTAGGCCTCATTTAAGCATCGAGGCTGCAGCATTCGCACAAAACAAGACTAGGCCTCATTTAAGCGTCGAGGCTGCAGCATTCGCACAAAACAGGACTAGGCCTCATTTAAGCATCGAGGCTGCAGCATTCGCACAAAACAGGACTAGGCCTCATTTAAACGTCGAGGCTGCAGCATTCGCACAAAACAGGACTAGGCCTCATTTAAACGTCGAGGCTGCAGCATTTGCACAAATCAGGACTAGGCCTCATTTAAGCGCCGAGGCTGCAGCATTCGCACAAAACACGACTAGGCCTCATTTAAGCGTCGAGGCTGCAGCATTTGCACAAAACAGGACTAGGCCTCATTTAAGCGTCGAGGCCGCAGCATTTGCACAAAACAGGAATAGGCCTCATTTAAACGTCGAGGCTGCAGCATTCGCACAAAACAGGACTAGGCCTCATTTAAGCGTCGAGGCTGCAGCATTCGCACAAAACAGGACTAGGCCTCATTTAAGCGCCGAGGCTGCAGCATTCGCACAAAACTGGACTAGGACTCATTTAAGCGTCGAGGATGCAGCATTTGCACAAAACAGGACTATGCCTCATTTAAGCGTCGATGCTGCAGCATTCGCACAAAACAGGAGTAGGCCTTATTTAAGCGTCGAGACTGCAGCATTTGCACAAAACAGGACTAGGCCTCATTTAAGCATCGAGGCTGCAGCATTCGCACAAAACAGGACTAGGCCTCATTTAAGCGTCGAGGCTGCAGCATTCGCACAAAACAGGACTGGGTCTCAATTAAGTGTCGAGGCTGCAGCATTCGCACAAAACAGGACTAGGCCTCATTTAAGCATCGAGGCTGCAGCATTCGCACAAAACAAGACTAGGCCTCATTTAAGCGTCGAGGCTGCAGCATTCGCACAAAACAGGACTAGGCCTCATTTAAGCATCGAGGCTGCAGCATTCGCACAAAACAGGACTAGGCCTCATTTAAACGTCGAGGCTGCAGCATTCGCACAAAACAGGACTAGGCCTCATTTAAACGTCGAGGCTGCAGCATTTGCACAAATCAGGACTAGGCCTCATTTAAGCGCCGAGGCTGCAGCATTCGCACAAAACACGACTAGGCCTCATTTAAGCGTCGAGGCTGCAGCATTCGCACAAAACAGGACTAGGCCTCATTTAAGCGTCGAGGCTGCAGCATTCGCACAAAACAGGACTAGGCCTCATTTAAGCGCCGAGGCTGCAGCATTCGCACAAAACAGGACTAGGACTCATTTAAGCGTCGAGGATGCAGCATTTGCACAAAACAGGACTAGGCCTCATTTAAGCGTCGATGCTGCAGCATTCGCACAAAACAGGAGTAGGCCTTATTTAAGCGTCGAGACTGCAGCATTTGCACAAAACAGGACTAGGCCTCATTTAAGCGTCGAGGCTTCAGCATTTGCACAAAACAGAACTAGGCCTCATTTAAGCGTCGAGACTGCAGCATTTGCACAAAACAAGACTAGGCCTCATTTAAGCGTCGAGGCTGCAGCATTTGCACAAAACAGGACTAGGCCTCATTTAAGCGTCGAGGCTGCAGCATTTCCACAAAACAGGACTAGGCCTCATTACACGTCGAGGCTTCAGCATTTGCAAAAAACAGGACTAGGCCTCATTTAAGCGCCGAGGCTGCAGCATTCGCACAAAACACGACTAGGCCTCATTTAAGCGTCGAGGCTGCAGCATTTGCACAAAACAGGAGTAGGCCTCATTTAAGCGTCGAGGCTGCAGCATTTGCACAAAACAGGACTAGGCCTCATTTAAGTGTCGAGGCTGCAGCATTTGCACAAAACAGGAGTAGGCCTCATTTCAGCGTCGAGACTGCAGCATTTGCACAAACAGGACTAGGCCTCATTTAAACGTCGAGGCTGCAGCATTCGCAGAAAACAGGAGTAGGACTCATTTAAGCGTCGAGGCTGCAGCATTCGCACAAAACAGGACTAGGCCTCATTTAAGCCTCGAGGCTGCAGCATTTTCACAAAACAGGATTAGGCCTCATTTAAGCGCCGAGGCTGCAGCATTCGCACAAAACAGGACTAGGCCTCATTTAAGCGTAGAGGCTGCAGCATTCGCACAAAACAGGAATAGGCCTCATTTAAGCGTCGAGACTGCAGCATTTGCACAAAACAGGACTAGGCCTCATTTAAGCGTCGAGACTGCAGCATTCGCACAAAACAGGAATAGGCCACATTTAAGCGTCGAGGCTGCAGCATTCGCACAAAACAGGACTAGGCCTCATTTAAGCGTCGAGACTGCAGCATTCGCACAAAACAGGACTAGGACTCATTTAAGCGTCGAGGCTGCAGCATTTGCACAAAACAGGAGTAGGCCTCATTTAAGCGTCGAGACTGCAGCATTCGCACAAAACAGGGCTAGGCCTCATTTAAACGTCGAGGCTGCAGCATTCGCAGAAAACAGGACCAGGACTCATTTAAGCGTCGAGGCTGCAGCATTCGCAAAAACAGGATTAGGCCTCATTTAAGCGTCGAGGCTGCAGCATTTGCACAAAACAGGACTAGGCCTCATTTAAGCGTCGAGACTGCAGCATTCGCAGAAAATAGGACTAGGCCTCATTTAAGCATCGAAGCTGCAGCATTTGCACAAAACAAGACTAGGCCTCATTTAAGCGCCGAGGCTGCAGCATTCGCACAAAACAGGACTAGGCCTCATTTAAGCGTCGAGGCTGCAGCATTTGCACAAAACAGGACTAGGCCTCATGTAAGCGCCGAGACTGCAGCATTCGCACAAAACAGGACTAGGACTCATTTAAGCGTCGAGGCTGCTGCATTTGCACAAAACCGGAGTAGGCCTCATTTAAGCGTCGAGACTGCAGCATTCGCACAAAACAGGACTAGGCCTCATTTAAACGTCGAGACTGCAGCATTCGCACAAAACAGGACTAGGCCTCATTTAAACGTCGAGGCTGCAGCATTCGCACAAAACAGGACTAGGCCTCATTTAAGCGTCGAGGCTGCAGCATTTGCACAAAACAGGACTAGGCCTCATTTAAGCGCCGAGGCTGCAGCATTCGCACAAAACAGGAGTAGGCCTCATTTAAGCGTCGAGACTGCAGCATTCGCACAAAACAGGACTAGGCCTCATTTAAACGTCGAGACTGCAGCATTCGCACAAAACAGGACTAGGCCTCATTTAAAAGTCGAGGCTGCAGCATTCGCACAAAACAGGACTAGGCCTCATTTAAGCGTCGAGGCTGCAGCATTTGCACAAAACAGGACTAGGCCTCATTTAAGCGCCGAGGCTGCAGCATTCGCACAAAACAGGATTAGGACTCATTTAAGCGTCGAGACTGCAGCATTCGCACAAAACAGGACTAGGCCTCATTTAAGCGCCGAGGCTGCAGCATTCGCACAAAACAGGACTAGGCCTCATTTAAGCGTCGAGGCTGCAGCATTTGCACAAAACAAGACTAGGCATCATTTAAGCGTCAAGGCTGCTGCATTTGCACAAAACAGGACTAGGCCTCATTTAAGTGTCGAGGCTGCAGCATTTGCACAAAACAGGAGTAGGCCTCATTTAAGCGTCGAGGCTGCAGCATTTGCACAAAACAGGACTAGGCCTCATTTAAGTGTCGAGGCTGCAGCATTTGCACAAAACAGGACTAGGCCTCATTTAAGTGTCGAGGCTGCAGCATTTGCACAAACCAGGAGTAGGCCTCATTTAAACGTCAAGGCTGCAGCATTCGCACAAAACAGGACTAGGCCTCATTTAAGCGTCGAGGCTGCAGCATTTGCACAAAACAGGACTAGGCCTCATTTAAGCGTCGAGGCTGCAGCATTTGCACAAAACAGGACTAGGCCTCATTTAAGCGCCGAGGCTGCAGCATTCGCACAAAACAGGACTGGGTCTCATTTAAGTGTCGAGGCTGCAGCATTCGCACAAAACAGGACTAGGCCTCATTTAAGCATCGAGGCTGCAGCATTCGCACAAAACAAGACTAGGCCTCATTTAAGCGTCTAGGCTGCAGCATTCGCACAAAACAGGACTAGGCCTCATTTAAACGTCGAGGCTGCAGCATTTGCACAAAACAGGACTAGGCCTCATTTAAGCGCCGAGGCTGCAGCATTCGCACAAAACACGACTAGGCCTCATTTAAGCGTCGAGGCTGCAGCATTTGCACAAAACAGGACAAGGCCTCATTTAAGCGTCGAGGCTGCAGCATTTGCACAAAACAGGACTAGGCCTCATTTAAGCGTCGAGACTGCAGCTTTCGCACAAAACAGGACTAGGCCTCATTTAAGCCTCGAGGCTGCAGCATTTTCACAAAACAGGATTAGGCCTCATTTAAGCGCCGAGGCTGCAGCATTCGCACAAAACAGGACTAGGCCTCATTTAAGCGTAGAGGCTGCAGCATTCGCACAAAACAGGAATAGGCCTCATTTAAGCGTCGAGACTGCAGCATTTGCACAAAACAGGACTAGGCCTCATTTAAGCGTCGAGACTGCAGCATTCGCACAAAACAGGAATAGGCCACATTTAAGCGTCGAGGCTGCAGCATTCGCACAAAACAGGACTAGGCCTCATTTAAGCGTCGAGACTGCAGCATTCGCACAAAACAGGACTAGGACTCATTTAAGCGTCGAGGCTGCAGCATTTGCACAAAACAGGAGTAGGCCTCATTTAAGCGTCGAGACTGCAGCATTCGCACAAAACAGGGCTAGGCCTCATTTAAACGTCGAGGCTGCAGCATTCGCAGAAAACAAGACCAGGACTCATTTAAGCGTCGAGGCTGCAGCATTCGCAAAAACAGGATTAGGCCTCATTTAAGCGTCGAGGCTGCAGCATTTGCACAAAACAGGACTAGGCCTCATTTAAGCGTCGAGACTGCAGCATTCGCAGAAAATAGGACTAGGCCTCATTTAAGCATCGAAGCTGCAGCATTTGCACAAAACAAGACTAGGCCTCATTTAAGCGCCGAGGCTGCAGCATTCGCACAAAACAGGACTAGGCCTCATTTAAGCGTCGAGGCTGCAGCATTTGCACAAAACAGGACTAGGCCTCATGTAAGCGCCGAGACTGCAGCATTCGCACAAAACAGGACTAGGACTCATTTAAGCGTCGAGGCTGCTGCATTTGCACAAAACCGGAGTAGGCCTCATTTAAGCGTCGAGACTGCAGCATTCGCACAAAACAGGACTAGGCCTCATTTAAACGTCGAGACTGCAGCATTCGCACAAAACAGGACTAGGCCTCATTTAAACGTCGAGGCTGCAGCATTCGCACAAAACAGGACTAGGCCTCATTTAAGCGTCGAGGCTGCAGCATTTGCACAAAACAGGACTAGGCCTCATTTAAGCGCCGAGGCTGCAGCATTCGCACAAAACAGGAGTAGGCCTCATTTAAGCGTCGAGACTGCAGCATTCGCACAAAACAGGACTAGGCCTCATTTAAACGTCGAGACTGCAGCATTCGCACAAAACAGGACTAGGCCTCATTTAAAAGTCGAGGCTGCAGCATTCGCACAAAACAGGACTAGGCCTCATTTAAGCGTCGAGGCTGCAGCATTTGCACAAAACAGGACTAGGCCTCATTTAAGCGCCGAGGCTGCAGCATTCGCACAAAACAGGATTAGGACTCATTTAAGCGTCGAGACTGCAGCATTCGCACAAAACAGGACTAGGCCTCATTTAAGCGCCGAGGCTGCAGCATTCGCACAAAACAGGACTAGGCCTCATTTAAGCGTCGAGGCTGCAGCATTTGCACAAAACAAGACTAGGCATCATTTAAGCGTCAAGGCTGCTGCATTTGCACAAAACAGGACTAGGCCTCATTTAAGTGTCGAGGCTGCAGCATTTGCACAAAACAGGAGTAGGCCTCATTTAAGCGTCGAGGCTGCAGCATTTGCACAAAACAGGACTAGGCCTCATTTAAGTGTCGAGGCTGCAGCATTTGCACAAAACAGGACTAGGCCTCATTTAAGTGTCGAGGCTGCAGCATTTGCACAAACCAGGAGTAGGCCTCATTTAAACGTCAAGGCTGCAGCATTCGCACAAAACAGGACTAGGCCTCATTTAAGCGTCGAGGCTGCAGCATTTGCACAAAACAGGACTAGGCCTCATTTAAGCGTCGAGGCTGCAGCATTTGCACAAAACAGGACTAGGCCTCATTTAAGCGCCGAGGCTGCAGCATTCGCACAAAACAGGACTGGGTCTCATTTAAGTGTCGAGGCTGCAGCATTCGCACAAAACAGGACTAGGCCTCATTTAAGCATCGAGGCTGCAGCATTCGCACAAAACAAGACTAGGCCTCATTTAAGCGTCTAGGCTGCAGCATTCGCACAAAACAGGACTAGGCCTCATTTAAACGTCGAGGCTGCAGCATTTGCACAAAACAGGACTAGGCCTCATTTAAGCGCCGAGGCTGCAGCATTCGCACAAAACACGACTAGGCCTCATTTAAGCGTCGAGGCTGCAGCATTTGCACAAAACAGGACAAGGCCTCATTTAAGCGTCGAGGCTGCAGCATTTGCACAAAACAGGACTAGGCCTCATTTAAGCGTCGAGACTGCAGCATTCGCACAAAACAGGACTAGGCCTCATTTAAGCGTCGAGGCTGCAGCATTCGCACAAAACAGGACTAGGCCTCATTTAAGCGCCGAGGCTGCAGCATTCGCACAAAACAGGACTAGGACTCATTTAAGCGTCGAGGCTGCAGCATTTGCACAAAACAGGACTAGGCCTCATTTAAGCGTCGATGCTGCAGCATTCGCACAAAACAGGAGTAGGCCTTATTTAAGCGTCGAGACTGCAGCATTTGCACAAAACAGGACTAGGCCTCATTTAAGCGTCGAGGCTTCAGCATTTGCACAAAACAGAACTAGGCCTCATTTAAGCTTCGAGACTGCAGCATTTGCACAAAACAAGACTAGGCCTCATTTAAGCGTCGAGGCTGCAGCATTTGCACAAAACAGGACTAGGCCTCATTTAAACGTCGAGGCTGCAGCATTTGCACAAAACAGGACTAGGCCTCATTTAAGTGTCGAGGCTGCAGCATTTGCACAAAACAGGACTAGGCCTCATTTAAGCGTCGAGACTGCAGCATTCGCACAAAACAGGACTAGGCCTCATTTAAACCTCGAGGCTGCAGCATTCGCAGAAAACAGGACTAGGCCTCATTTAAGCGTCGAGGCTGCAGCATTCGCACAAAACAGGACTAGGCCTCATTTAAGCGTCGAGACTGCTGCATTTGCACAAAACAGGACTAGGCCTCATTTAAGCGTCGAGACTGCAGCATTCGCACAAAACAGGAATAGGCCACATTTAAGCGTCGAGACTGCAGCATTCGCACAAAACAGGACTAGGCCTCATTTAAGCGTCGAGACTGCAGCATTCGCACAAAACAGGACTAGGCCTCATTTAAGCATCGAGGCTGCGGCATTTGCACAAAACAGGACTAGGCCTCATTTAAGCGTCGAGGCTGCAGCATTTGCACAAAACAGGACTAGGCCTCATTTAATCGTCGAGACTGCAGCATTCGCACAAAACAGGACTAGGCCTCATTTAAACGTCGAGACTGCAGCATTCGCACAAAACAGGACTAGGACTCATTTAAGCATCGAGACTGCAGCATTCGCACAAAACAGGACTAGGCCTCATTTAAACGTCGAGACTGCAGCATTCGCACAAAACAGGACTAGGCCTCATTTAAACGTCGAGACTGCAGCATTCGCACAAAACAGGACTAGGCCTCATTTAAAAGTCGAGGCTGCAGCATTCGCACAAAACAGGACTAGGCCTCATTTAAGCGTCGAGGCTGCAGCATTTGCACAAAACAGGACTAGGCCTCATTTAAACGCCGAGGCTGCAGCATTCGCACAAAACAGGATTAGGACTCATTTAAGCGTCGAGGCTGCAGCATTTGCACAAAACAGGATTAGGCCTCATTTAAGCGTCGAGACTGCAGCATTCGCACAAAACAGGACTAGGCCTCATTTAAACGTCGAGACTGCAGCATTCGCACAAAACAGGACTAGGCCTCATTTAAGCGTCGAGGCTGCAGCATTCGCACAAAACAGGACTAGGCCTCATTTAAGCGTCGAGGCTGCAGCATTTGCACAAAACAGGACTAGGCCTCATTTAAGCGTCGAGGCTGCAGCATTTGCACAAAACAGGACTAGGCCTCATTTAAGTGTCGAGGCTGCAGCATTTGCACAAAACAGGAGTAGGCCTCATTTAAGCGTCGAGGCTGCAGCATTTGCACAAAACAGGACTAGGCCTCATTTAAGTGTCGAGGCTGCAGCATTTGCACAAAACAGGACTAGGCCTCATTTAAGTGTCGAGGCTGCAGCATTTGCACAAAACAGGAGTAGGCCTCATTTAAACGTCAAGGCTGCAGCATTCGCACAAATCAGGACTAGGCCTCATTTAAGCGTCGAGGCTGCAGCATTTGCACAAAACAGGACTAGGCCTCATTTAAGCGTCGAGGCTGCAGCATTTGCACAAAACAGGACTAGGCCTCATTTAAGCGCCGAGGCTGCAGCATTCGCACAAACAGGACTGGGTCTCATTTAAGTGTCGAGGCTGCAGCATTCGCACAAAACAGGACTAGGCCTCATTTAAGCATCGAGGCTGCAGCATTCGCACAAAACAAGACTAGGCCTCATTTAAGCGTCTAGGCTGCAGCATTCGCACAAAACAGGACTAGGCCTCATTTAAGCATCGAGGCTGCAGCATTCGCACAAAACAGGTCTAGGCCTCATTTAAACGTCGAGGCTGCAGCATTCGCACAAAACAGGACTAGGCCCCATTTAAACGTCGAGGCTGCAGCATTTGCACAAAACAGGACTAGGCCTCATTTAAGCGCCGAGGCTGCAGCATTCGCACAAAACACGACTAGGCCTCATTTAAGCGTCGAGGCTGCAGCATTTGCACAAAACAGGACTAGGCCTCATTTAAGCGTCGAGGCTGCAGCATTTGCACAAAACAGGACTAGGCCTCATTTAAGCGTCGAGACTGCAGCATTCGCACAAAACAGGACTAGGCCTCATTTAAGCGTCGAGGCTGCAGCATTCGCACAAAACAGGACTAGGCCTCATTTAAGCGCCGAGGCTGCAGCATTCGCACAAAACAGGACTAGGACTCATTTAAGCGTCGAGGCTGCAGCATTTGCACAAAACAGGATTGGCCTCATTTAAGCGTCGATGCTGCAGCATTCGCACAAAACAGGAGTAGGCCTTATTTAAGCGTCGAGACTGCAGCATTTGCACAAAACAGGACTAGGCCTCATTTAAGCGTCGAGGCTTCAGCATTTGCACAAAACAGAACTAAGCCTCGTTTAAGCGTCGAGACTGCAGCATTTGCACAAAACAAGACTAGGCCTCATTTAAGCGTCGAGGCTGCAGCATTTGCACAAAACAGGACTAGGCCTCATTTAAACGTCGAGGCTGCAGCATTTGCACAAAACAGGAGTAGGCCTCATTTAAGTGTCGAGGCTGCAGCATTTGCACAAAACAGGACTAGGCCTCATCTAAGCGTCGAGACTGCAGCATTCGCACAAAACAGGACTAGGCCTCATTTAAACGTCGAGGCTGCAGCATTCGCAGAAAACAGGACTAGGCCTCATTTAAGCGTCGAGGCTGCAGCATTCGCACAAAACAGGACTAGGCCTCATTTAAGCGTCGAGACTGCAGCATTTGCACAAAACAGGACTAGGCCTCATTTAAGCGTCGAGACTGCAGCATTCGCACAAAACAGGAATAGGCCACATTTAAGCGTCGAGACTGCAGCATTCGCACAAAACAGGACTAGGCCTCATTTATGCATCGAGACTGCAGCATTCGCACAAAACAGGACTAGGCCTCATTTAAGCATCGAGGCTGCGGCATTTGCACAAAACAGGACTAGGCCTCATTTAAGCGTCGAGGCTGCAGCATTTGCACAAAACAGGACTAGGCCTCATTTAATCGTCGAGACTGCAGCATTCGCACAAATCAGGACTAGGCCACATTTAAGCGTCGAGACTGCAGCATTTGCACAAAACAGGACTAGGCCTCATTTAAGCGTTGAGACTGCAGCATTCGCACAAAACAGGAATAGGCCACATTTAAGCGTCGAGACTGCAGCATTTGCACAAAACAGGACTAGGCCTCATTTAAGCGTCGAGGCTGCAGCATTTGCACAAAACAGGACTAGGCCTCATTTAAGCGTCGAGACTGCAGCATTTGCACAAAACAAGACTAGGCCTCATTTAAGCGCCGAGACTGCAGCATTCGCACAACACAGGACTAGGCCTCATTTAAGCGTCGAGGCTGCAGCATTTGCACAAAACAGGACTAGGCCTCATTTAAGCGCCGAGGCTGCAGCATTCGCACAAAACAGGACTAGGACTCATTTAAGCGTCGAGGCTTCAGCATTCGCACAAAACAGGACTAGGCCTCATTTAAGCGTCGAGGCTGCAGCATTCGCACAAAACAGGACTAGGCCTCATTTAAGCGTCGAGGCTGCAGCATTCGCACAAAACAGGACTAGGCTTCATTTAAGCGTCGAGGCTGCAGCATTTGCACAAAACAGGACTAGGCCTCATTTAAGCGTCGATGCTGCAGCATTTGCACAAAACAGGACTAGGCCTCATTTAAGCGTCGAGGCTGCAGTATTTGCACAAAACAGGACTAGGCCTCATTTGAGCGTTGAGGCTGCAGCATTTGCACAAAACAGGACTAGGCCTCATTTAAGCGCCGAGGCTGCAGCATTCGCACAAAACAGGACTGGGTCTCATTTAAGTGTCGAGGCTGCAGCATTCGCACAAAACAGGACTAGGCCTCATTTATGCATCGAGGCTGCAGCATTCGCACAAAACAGGACTAGGCCTCATTTAAGCGTCGAGACTGCAGCATTTGCACAAAACAGGACTAGGCCTCATTTAAGCGTCGAGACTGCAGCATTCGCACAAAACAGGAATAGGCCACATTTAAGCGTCGAGACTGCAGCATTCGCACAAAACAGGACTAGGCCTCATTTAAGCGTCGAGACTGCAGCATTCGCACAAAACAGGACTAGGCCTCATTTAAGCATCGAGGCTGCGGCATTTGCACAAAACAGGACTAGGTCTCATTTAAGCGTCGAGGCTGCAGCATTTGCACAAAACAGGACTAGGCCTCATTTAAGCGTCGAGACTGCAGCATTCGCACAAAACAGGACTAGGCCACATTTAAGCGTCGAGACTGCATCATTTGCACAAAACAGGACTAGGCCTCATTTAAGCGTCGAGACTGCAGCATTCGCACAAAACAGGAATAGGCCACATTTAAGCGTCGAGACTGCAGCATTTGCACAAAACAGGACTAGGCCTCATTTAAGCGTCGAGGCTGCAGCATTTGCACAAAACAGGAATAGGCCTCATTTAAGCGTCGAGACTGCAGCATTTGCACAAAACAAGACTAGGCCTCATTTAAGCGCCGAGACTGCAGCATTCGCACAAAACAGGACTAGGCCTCATTTAAGCGTCGAGGCTGCAGCATTTGCACAAAACAGGACTAGGCCTCATTTAAGCGCCGAGGCTGCAGCATTCGCACAAAACAGGACTAGGACTCATTTAAGCGTCGAGGCTTCAGCATTCGCACAAAACAGGACTAGGCCTCATTTAAGCTTCGAGGCTGCAGCATTTGCACAAAACAGGACTAGGCCTCATTTAAGCGTCGAGGCTGCAGCATTTGCACAAAACAGGACTAGGCCTCATTTAAGCGTCGAGACTGCAGCATTTGCACAAAACAAGACTAGGCCTCATTTAAGCGCCGAGACTGCAGCATTCGCACAAAACAGGACTAGGCCTCATTTAAGCGTCGAGGCTGCAGCATTTGCACAAAACAGGACTAGGCCTCATTTAAGCGTCGAGACTGCAGCATTTGCACAAAACAGGACTAGGCCTCATTTAAGCGTCGAGACTGCAGCATTTGCACAAAACAAGACTAGGCCTCATTTAAGCGCCGAGACTGCAGCATTCGCACAAAACAGGACTAGGCCTCATTTAAGCGTCGAGGCTGCAGCATTTGCACAAAACAGGACTAGGCCTCATTTAAGCGCCGAGGCTGCAGCATTCGCACAAAACAGGACTAGGACTCATTTAAGCGTCGAGGCTTCAGCATTCGCACAAAACAGGACTAGGCCTCATTTAAGCTTCGAGGCTGCAGCATTTGCACAAAACAGGACTAGGCCTCATTTAAGTATCGAGGCTGCAGCATTTGCTCAAAACAGTAGTAGGCCTCATTTAAGCGTCGAGACTGCAGCATTCGCACAAAACAGGACTAGGCCTCATTTAAGCGTCGAGACTGCAGCATTCGCACAAAACAGGACTAGGCCTCATTTAAGCGCCGAGGCTGCAGCATTCGCACAAAACAGGACTAGGCCTCATTTAAGCGTAAGGCTGCAGCATTCGCACAAACAGGACTAGGCCTCATTTAAGCGTCGAGGCTGCAGCATTCGCACAAAACACGACTAGGCTTCATTTAAGCGTCGATGCTGCAGCATTTGCACGAAACAGGACTAGGCCTCATTTAAGCGTCGAGGCTGCAGCATTTCCACAAAACAGGACTAGGCCTCATTTAAGCGTCGAGGCTGCAGCATTTGCACAAAACAGGACTAGGCCTCATTTAAGCGTTGAGGCTGCAGCATTTGCACAAAACAGGACTAGGCCTCATTTAAGCGCCGAGGCTGCAGCATTCGCACAAAACAGGACTAGGCCTCATTTACGCATCGAGGCTGCAGCATTCGCACAAAACAAGACTAGGCCTCATTTAAGCGTCGAGGCTGCAGCATTCGCACAAAACAGGACTAGGCCTCATTTAAGCATCGAGGCTGCTGCATTTGCACAAAACAGGACTAGGCCTCATTTAAGCGTCGAGGCTGCAGCATTCGCACAAAACAGGACTAGGCCTCATTTAAGCATCGAGGCTGCAGCATTTGCACAAAACAGGACTAGGCCTCATTTAAGCGTCGAGGCTGCAGCATTCGCACAAAACAGGACTAGGCCATATTTAAGTGTCGAGGCTGCAGCATTTGCACAAAACAGGACTAGGCCTCATTTAAGCGTCGTGGCTGCAGCATTCGCACAAAACAGGACTAGGCCTCACTTAAGCGTCGAGGCTGCAGCATTCGCACAAAACAGGACTAGGCCTCATTTAAGCGTCGAGGCTGCAGCATTCGCACAAAACAGGACTAGGCTTCATTTAAGCGTCGATGCTGCAGCATTTGCACAAAAGAGGACTAGGCCTCATTTAAGCGTCGATGCTGCAGCATTTGCACAAAACAGGACTAGGCCTCATTTAAGCGTCGAGACTGCAGCATTTGCACAAAACAGGACTAGGCCTCATTTAAGCGTCGAGGCTGCAGCATTCGCACAAAACAGGACTAGGCCTCATTTAAGCGTCGAGGCTGCAGCATTCGCACAAAACAGGACTAGGCCTCATTTAAGCATCGAGGCTGCAGCATTCGCACAAAACAGAATTAGGCCTCATTTAAGCATCGAGACTGCAGCATTTGCACAAAACAGGACTAGGCCTCATTTAAGCGTCGAGGCTGCAGCATTCGCACAAAACAGGACTAGGCCTCATTTAAGCGTCGTGGCTGCAGCATTCGCACAAAACAGGACTAGGCCTCATTTAAGCGTCGAGGCTGCAGCATTCGCACAAAACAGGACTAGGCCTCATTTAAGCATCGAGGCTGCAGCATTTGCACAAAACAGGACTAGGCCTCATTTAAGCGTCGAGGCTGCAGCATTCGCACAAAACAGGACTAGGCCTCATTTAAGCGTCGAGGCTGCAGCATTCGCACAAAACAGGACTAGGCCTCATTTAAGCGTCGAGGCTTCAGCATTCGCACAAAATAGGACTAGGCCTCAGTTAATCGTCGAGACTGCCACATTCGCACAAAACAGGACTAGGCCTCATTTAAGCGTCGAGACTGCAGCATTTGCACAAAACAGGACTAGGCCTCATTTAAGCGTCGAGACTGCAGCATTTGCACAAAACAGGACTAGGCCTCATTTAAGCGTCGAGGTTGCAGCATTCGCACAAAACAGGAGTAGGCCTCATTTAAGCGTCGTGGCTGCAGCATTTGCACAAAACAGGACTAGGTGTCATTTAAGCCTCGAGGCTTCAGCATTCGCACAAAACAAGCCTTTCTTTTTATCCTTCTTCTAGTTTCTAATTCTTTTTTGTTTCGTGATTTTTTTTCAAAACTTGGGTGATCCTTGCTCTCCACAGCTTTCTATCCTTTGTAGCTCTTGGCAATTATTATTCATCATTATTCATCCCTGTTCTGCCAGTCATTTACACAAATCCTTAGGTAGGTTATACGTTACTTTCCTCTGCCCACCTTTCTTTCAATTTACCCCGTGAGTATCACATATTCTAAACCGTCTTTCCTTGTTATGTTCCTTGGATTTTCTTGATTCTAATTATAAGTGTTTATTTTGTTGTCTTCCTTGATTGTTTCTTTCTTTTGTTTAACTTCATTCCTTGTTTTTTCCTTCCTTTCTTCCTTCCTTTTTTCCTTCCTTTCTTTCTTTCTTCCTTTCTTTTTTTCTTTCTTTCTTTCTTCCTTTCTTTCTTTCTTTCTCTTCATTAACATGGAAGAATAAACGCGATAATATCTAGCTTATATTTTCTTACTTTCTTTTTTGTTTTTTCTTTTCGTTCATTCTTTTTCATTCTTTCTTTCTTTCTTTTTTTCTTTCTTTCTTTTCACTAACATGGAAACGAAATGTGGTAATGTTAAGCTTAAATTTTCTTACTTTGTTTTTTGTTTTTTCTTTGCTTTCTTTCTTCGTTCCTTCCTTTCTTCCTTCCTTCCTTTCTTTCTTTCTTTTTTCTTTCTTTCTTCCTTCCTTTCTTTCTTCTTTCTCTTAACTAACATGAAAGCGTAAACGTGATAATGTCTAGCTTATATTTTCTTATTTTCTTTTTTGTTTTTTTCTTTTCGTTCATTCTTTTTCGTTCTTTCTTTCTTTCTTTTTTTCTTTCTTTCTTTCTTTTCACTAACATGGAAACGAAATGTGGTCATGTTAAGCTTATATTTTCTTACTTTCTTTTTTGTTTTTTCTTTGGTTTCTTTCTTCGTTCCTTCCTTCCTTTCTTTCTTCCTTCTTTCCTTTCTTCCTTTCTTTCTTTCTTTCTTCCTTTCTTTCTTCTTTCTCTTCACTAACATGAAAGCGTAAACGTGATAATATCTAGCTTATATTTTCTTATTTTCTTTTTTGTTTTTTCTTTTCGTTCATTCTTTTTCATTCTTTCTTTCTTTCTTTCTTTTCACCCTACATGGAAACGAAATGTGGTCATGTTAAGCTTATATTTTCTTACTTTCTTTTTTGTTTTTTCTTTGCTTTCTTTCTTCGTTCCTTCGTTCCTTCTTTCCTTTCTTTCTTTCTTTCTTTTTTTCTTTCTTCCTTTCTTTCTTCTTTCTCTTCACTAACATGAAAGCGTAAACGTGATAATGTCTAGCTTATATTTTCTTATTTTCTTTTTTGTTTTTTCTTTTCGTTCATTCTATTTCGTTCTTTCTTTCTTTTTCTCTTTTTTTTTCTTTGTTTCTTTCTCTTCATTAACATGGAAACGTAAACGTGGTAATGTCAAGCTAATAATTTCTTTCTGTTTTTTGCTTTATATATTATTGTCTTTTCCTTTCTTTCTTTCTTTCTTTCTTTCGTTGGTTTAACTTACATTAAAATATTTCCCTTTCTTCTTTTTTATTTTCACTAACATGGAAGCATAAACGCGATAAGTTCTAGCTCATATTTTTTTACTTTCTTTTTTGGTTTTCCTTTTAGTTTTTTCTTTTTCTTTCTTTCTTTCTTTCTTTTTCTCTTTCCTTCTTTCTTTCTTTCTTTTATTCTTTCTTTCTCTTCACTAACATGGAAACGTAAATGTGTTAATCTTAACCTTATATTTTCTTACTTTCTTTTTTGTGTTTTTCTTTTGGTTCTTTCTTTCTTTCTTTCTTTTTTTCTTTTTTCTTTTCACTAACATGGAAACGTACACTCGCTAATGTCCAGCTTATATTTTCTTTTTTCTTTTTCTCTCTTTCTTTCATTTTTCTTCTTTTTCTTTTTTCTTTCTTTTTTGTTTAACTTATATTGAAATATTTCCTTTTCTTTCTTTCTTTCTTTCTTTTCACTAACATGGAAACGTAAACTCGGTAATGTCCAGCTTATATTTTCCTTCTTTCTTTTTTCTTCTTTTTTCCTTTCTTTTTTGTTTAACTTATATTGAAATTATATTTCCTTTTCTTTCTTTCTTTCTTTCTTTCTTTCTTTCTTCGACTATATTATTTCCTTCTTTTTCTTTTATATATGATTTCTCTATTTTTTTCTTTCTTTCATTCTTCGGAATTATTAACAGATCATAAGAAATGGTACTTATTTTCTTCTCTGTGAGGTCAAGCAGAAGAACCTCGTCTTGGAGATTAGTGCCAAAACAAAGGTCTTAGCAATTACGTCGCAAGATATGATTGATCTTTCAATCTGATTCTAAATTATATCGAATGTAATTTAGCTGTGTACGGATCAAATGTTTCGATTAACGAATTCTTCACAACCTATTTCTTATTCTGCCACAAGAAGCAATATCAAAAGAATCCCCGGGACACACGAACTACCCAAAATATACAATTTTCTAACCAATATCGGTATATAATCTGTCGCTTTCGAACTGACTGGTTAGATTGTGAAAGGTTATCCACGTGCAAAATCTCGCTCGCATTGTCGTTGACGTAATGGCCGTCAACCTAGATATTGGAATTGGGATGTTGAGTTAAAATTCTAGCCGGTGCTTTTGACACGCTTGCGGGTTTTAAAAATTATTTCGTACCTAGCAAAAGAAAAAAGGTCACTTGGATACTGAGCGTAAAAAGATGAAAAAAGTTAAAACATTATTCTTCTTCTTCTTCTATGTGCCCTGTCCCTTCAGGACGTAGACGATCATGGCTCTCCACGTCTCCCTATCCCTTGTGGCTCTTAGTATGCTTGCTCCTGTTGCTCCTGGCAACCCCCGTTCCGTCATCCACCTGATCAGACCCTGCAAATATGTTATCCGCTGCCTTCCTCTGTCTCTCCTTCCTTCTATCCGTCCAGTCAGTATCAGCTTCTCCAGGCTCTCCTTCCTAACCTCATATCCCAGGAACTTCAGTTGTCTCTTCTTGATGCTCAGCATCAATTTCCTTTTTGTTGCCATTCTTTCTAACACCTCGTCGTTGCATGTATGCTCAGTCCACGATATCCGTAGCATCCTTCTGTAGAACCACATTAAGGCGTAAAAAAAAAAAAAATAGATGAATCTAGAAGACAGAAGATAACGATTTGCATTGCATTTAAATTTTTGAAACATGAAAGTAAAAAGCCGGAAGAGAAGAAAACGTTATAATAAAATTTATAATAATATGAGAAGAAAACATAATTAACGAGGGGGAACAATAAAAGAACAGGAATTTAACAATTGAAATTGCTGACTGGGAAGCAGCAAGCAGTAAGTGTTCCACAAACGAGTGAAAAAAATTATATATATATATATAAACTTATTTATAAATGGAACATTGTCCGTGTGTGCGTGTGTGTGTGTGTATCCGTTACCTATAGACTCCGAAACGGCTGAACCGATTTTCTTGAAAATTTACACAGTTGTACTATAAGCGTCTGCGAGTGTTCTTAGCTTGGTTTTGTGTCGAGGTACCCCGATAAATATCGAAAATCGATAATCGAAAAAATCGGATTATAGAAGGAGTGGTCCGATTTTAATCAAATTCCATACACACATAGACAAAAACATAAGAAACGATATTCAGAAGTTTCAAGGTTGCAGTTCTTACAATAGTGCAGAAAATCGATAATATATATACATATATATATATATTAAAGGCAAGATGTTTGTGTGTGTGTGTCTGTATATCTGTCTGTATGTTCTTTATACAAATCCACAATTTTTATCCGATTCTCACCAAACTTCAGACAAATATTCTTTAGGCTGAGTCTGAGCTCCAGGACCATGGATTAGTTTTAAAGCTTTCATTACACCCGAGCAACGCCGGGCTATACTGCTAGTATATATATACCCTCATATACAGTGCTGTGCAAAAGTATTAGGACAAAAACTATTTTATCTTTCATGAGACATATTGACAGAAAATAAACAATTTAATTAAAATAATTTTATTTAATTTACTCAACAAATGCTTTAACAAGAAAAAATACATGTTACAAAATAAATTTATTATTTAGTGTAATAGCCTTTTGTTTTGGTTACAACCTTCATTCTGTCAGGCATTGACATCACAAGCTTCTTCAATGTATCTAATGGTATCTTCTGCCAAGCAGCTTGCATTTGTACCCAAAGTGTGTCTTGCTAAGTAACATTAGATTTCATAATTTTTTTTAATTCAAAATATGCCCTAGATGCTCAATAGGAATGAGATCAGAGCTTTGTGGGGCCAATTCAAATTCCGAATCTTCCTTCCTCTTCCTTTGTAGTTAAATAATTTTTACAAAGGTTTGACTTTACACCTTGTGTTTGAATTTTAGTGAGAATTTTTAAAAAATCACTCCTGTCCTAATACTTTTGCATTCTACCGGTAGTGGGCAAAAGTGTTAGGAAAGGGATGATTTTAAACTTTATTTTGATGCCTCATAAAAGATAAAATAGTTCTTGTCCTAATATTTTTGCACAGTACCGTATACACACACGCACACCCGCACACACACTAACACACACACACACACACACACACACACACATATAAATATATATATTTGTAATCGTCACACCAAAAGCAAGGCAGTACTGCCACTGGTGCACAGGGGGTTACATAATAGGAGAGTGAACGGAGAAGAGAACAGATCACAGTATTGTGTTGGAGAATAGGTAATTGAAGGACGAGAACGTTGGTGTGCAGAGAGCTGCGTGAGAGGAAGTGTAAACTGAGAAGACGGATGGGAGTCAAGGAGACAAGAGATGACAATTGACATTGCATTTAAACTCTTGGAGACTGTAGCTATCAGGGAAGCAAGAATACGGAAGGGAGTTCCACAGATGGGACGTGCAAGAACATAAGCTGATAGAGTAGAAGTTGTGGTTACACTTGATTGTTTTCAGAGTGAAAGGGTGGGACCTTCGTGTTAGTCTAGTAGCTCGAGTAAATTCATGTACTGGGGAATCAAGGAGCTAAGCTCGTCGGAGTAGAATCCATCAAAGTATTGTTAGAAAAGACAGAGAGAAGCAACATCCGGTCGGTGAGAGAGAGAGAGAGACTCGAGTCGGGTCGCTAGGTCAGGATCGACTACATTGCAGATTCTTCCTTGAATTTTGTCAGGAACCCCAAGATGAACAGCAGTGGGGCACGACCAGATATGACAGCAACATTCAATGCACGAGCGGATGGTAAATTTGTTTATATGCATGGTGGATTCAGAAGAGAAAAACTTTCTGGCCTGACACAGAGACCCAACATTCTAAGCAGTAGATTTAGCTATTGATTCAATGTAGTCGTTCCACTTGAGGTCGGTCGAGAGAGTGAGGCCGAGGAGGCGCAGTGTATTGCTTTCAGGGGGACTAGCGTGATCCATGCTGATAGCGGGTAAGAAAGATTGTCTATGGTGGTTAAAGGATAGAAGCTTCGTTTTGGAAGCATCAAAATTTACTAACCATTTCTTACTCCAATCCACCACTGACTGGAGGTCCTTTTCGAGAGCAGGGTTGTTTTTTCTCAGCATCGGCAGATTTCTTAACGAGGTGAGAGTAAATGGTGGTATCGTCAGCGTAGATGTCTTCTTGGGATCTGATTACATCAGGGAGATGATTGATGAAATTCAGAAAAAGCGTAGGACCTAGGATAGAGCCTTGAGGAACACTTGAGCTTAGATGACAGAATCTGGAAGCATGTCCGTTTCATACGACCTTCATTACTTAATTCGATAGGAACGTTTGGATTAAGTCAAACAAGCGTCCAAATATGCCATAGCCCTGTAGCAGTAGGCCAGTATGCCAGTCTCTGTTAAATGCTTTGGAGATATCCAGGGCCATAGATCGAGCTTTGCCGTTCTTATCAAGAGTCTGGTATATGTACTCAGTGATGGTCGTTAGCATGTCAGCGGTAGACCTGGCGAAGCGAAAGCCATACTGCCTGTTGGACAATAGGCAATGGGCGATCAGATGTTGGACCACTTCAGTATTGATGATGGCCTCGAACAATTTGGAAAAAAAATCGGTAAGAGGCTGATAGGCGATAACTGGAGGAGTCTGAGCTTTCTCTCGAGTTCTTAACAACCACAGATGAGGACTTGCAGCAGGCAAAGAAGCAAGAAGCAGAAAGACAATAGTTGTAGAGCTTGGAGAGGCCAGAGGAGAATTCAGGGGCCTATTTCTTTAAGATGATGACTGGGATTCCGTCACCTCCGCTCGCTTTATGAGGGTCAAGTTTTGAAATTTGACCAGCGAGGTGGGCAATGTAAACGACGCTCAGTTGAGCTTCAGTTCTAGGTGGAGAGTAGGGAACGGATATTCCTGAGGAATTAAGTGAAGATTTGAGACAGAATCTGCGAGCAAAGCACTCAACATTGTCCTATGTAGCTGTGAGGACTTCATATTTATTAAAGAGGGAATGGAAGGTTTTCTTCTGTTTAGCACACCTTTGCAGAACCACCAGTTGTCTTTGGAGCCAAACTTGCGGGCAGCTATACGCTGCTACATTCGGAGAGTAAACAACGGCTTAGCCTCATCGAGGATTCTCTTTCACTCATTAAGAGCAGAGGCAAAAATGCGCCTGTTATTGTCAGACGTGTGGCTTTGATAAAGCCTGAAGTAGTAATTCCTGTGGACAATGGCGGCCAAGCAAGGTGGGGCGAATAGGGTTAAAGGTGGAATTTCCAGGTTGGGATAAAAGCATCGATGCCAGCTTTCACCCAGGAGAAGACCTCAGAAGCGCAGTCTTCAACGGGAAGACTGAACACTTCCTTCCAAAGGGGTGTCGAACAGAAAATCTATGAGTGACTCCCAGTCCGCCTTTTGATAGCAATAAGAGATTTTGCTGGTCGGAAGTTTCTGGGGGGGGGGGGAGATATTAAAAGAAGCTACAGCATAATCAGATTTGTCAACAGGGGAAAGTTGTATGGCATGGCAAGTGTCAGGGATAGAAGTGAAGCAGAGATTTAGCAGAGAAGCTTGTCCTTCAGGCACACTGGGTAAACGTGCAGGTAAGTCCATCTCTTGCGTGAGAGATAGGTGATTGCAAAGTTCAGGCTGTGGATGCCAGCAAAATCAGTAACAGAGTTTTCCAGCCACTTGGCATGGTGAATATTAAAGTCAGCGAATGCAAATATGCTAGCAAACGGGTGAAAGGCAATGGCGTTATCTATATTATCAGAGATACCGTCCAGCAAGGAACAGTCGGGAGAGGAAGGAGAGAGATAACGAAAGAAAAGATTGCTGAGTTTAGCAGAGTGAGACGGAGGCACATATATGGATGGTCAGCAGATTCAAGAGAAACCTCCCAAGTCATATGGATGTTGGAGTCCTACCTAAAAGGGGAATGTAATCTGGGATCGAGAAATCAGAGGAGAGGATTGTGGGGTTACGGTTAGTTTCGAAAAGATCTAGGATATCTAGGGACATTTCGTGAAGGAATGATTCCACACTGCAAAGGTTAGTATGTATAATAATGTTAGTGAAAGAAATGTTGAATTTTGCGAGGCTAGTTTGGCATTGTATTTGTAGTTGTGAGTATTCATAGTTATTTTTGGTAAGGAGAGACCTCGAGTAGTGGTAGAAGACGGTCATAAACTATGACATGCGTAGGAAGGGAACTGGCGCAGACCGTAAAATAGTGTAGCCTCAGGGTCGTTCACCGGAGAAATTTGTAGGGAAACTTACCCGTTCTCGTCATGGCACAACAAGAACCACAATATTATGCAACTGATGATCAGAGCAGTCCCTCAAGTCGATAGGCAAGAGTTAGGGCTCCTAACTACAAGTCGGAAACATCAACGAGAAAACTGCCAACACGGTACCCTCTGTAAGAAGAGTCGTTGCCACCGTCACCCACATCGTAGAAAAGTTACTAAAGCTCCACTATTAAGGCCTACGTAGAGAAAAAAGAGAGTGAGTCGGGAACCCCTTCCTGAAAAGGAAACAAACTCCTGATAAATAGAAGGGGATGGAGTATGAACCGGGCGATAGGAGGGTCTATCTATTCTAACTTAAAATAAAATAAAATTAATATGAAGTAAAATAAAGCGTATGGGTGAGAAAAAAAAATTTACACTAAGTCATAAAATTAGTGAGGAAGTTGAGATAAACACGATTTCGAGAATTGTCAATCTCCGTGTGATAATAGTGAATTTTAGTTGGGTAAAGGGTAGGGTAAGGATGCTGCGAATATCATGGATCGAGCATGTGAGCAATGATGAGGTTTTGGAAAGAATGGAAACGAAAAGGAAATTAATACTGAGCATCAGGAAGAGACAACTAAACTTCCTGGGACATGCAATGAGGAAGGAGAGCTTGGAGAACCTGAAACTAACAGGCCAGATCGAGGGAAAAAGAGACATGGGAAAGCAGCAGATAACATATTTGAAGGACCTGATGAAGGAACGAGAAAGTGTGCTAAGAGCCACCAGGATAAGGGAGAATTGGAAAGCCATTATCGCCTACGTCCTGAAGGGACATGGAACATAGAAGAAGAAGACATATGCCAACTGTTTATAAGAAATTATAATGTGGATATAAAACAGGGGATCAAATCTATATTATAATCAGTATATAAACTGATCCCTCATTTTGTGGCCATGCTAGTTTCTATACATTTATATTCTAGATTTATGGCCTGAGCTAGTGAATGACAGAACAATGGTTGCATGGTGTAACAGGAGAAGGCGTGCTAACAGCCAGCAGGGATAGGGAGACGTGGAAGGCCTTGATCGCCTACGTCCTGAAGTGACAGGGAACATAGAAGAATGCAAAGAACAGACGGCCACTTTTGTGACATTGTTGACCGAAAGTCATTTTTTATATTTTTCAGCCTAGAAAGCGATTTCTCTCCAGAACGGACCATTGGAGTAGATAGACTAAACTATCGCCCGGTTCACACTCCACACTCGTCTATTGAACAGGTGACGAGGCTCATCGCTTGTTCCCTGTTTAGGATGTGGTTTTCGGCTTTCTCTTTTCCAATCTTTTTACTCTTACGTAGCCCCCTGCAGATCAGTGGCGTTACCGCCTTGCTTGGGGGGATGTGATTAAAAAAAGATATATGCCAACTATTTGTAAGAAATTATAATGTGGATATAAAGTGGAGATCAAATCTATATTAAATCAACATATAAAATGATCCCTTATTTTGTGACCATGCTTGTTTCTATAAATTTATATTCTAGATTTATGGGCTTGAGCTCGTGGATGACACAACGAGGTTTGCATGGTGTAACAAGAGAAAGAGTGCTAAGAGCCACCAGGAATAGTGAGACGTTAAAGGATATGATCGCATATTGTGGTACTATATCTTCACGATACCGGGTTGGTCGATGGTTTCGTGATTACCACATGTTCCAGACTGAATGTTCTCTGATCCCTTCCGCGCCCACGTTGTTTCTTAAGATCCGCGAAAGGGGGATGGATACAATTCAGTCGATGGAGTTTTGAATTTGGCGTCGGAGTAGAAGAACAGCTGCCACACCATCAAAGAAATGAAGAAAAGCGTTTGTTATGAACAGTAATAAACATTTATTTACACTGGTATACAATAATTTCTTATCAATTTTTCTTTTTTTTTTAATCGTATCACCTCGAGCAAGGCGGTAACGCCACTGATGTGCAGGGGGCTACGTAATAGTGAAAAGATTGGAAAAGAGAAAGCCTGTAACCACATCCTAAACAGGGAACAAGGGATGAGCCTCTTCACCTGTTCAATAGACGTGGGTGGAGTGTGAACCGGGCGATAGTTTAGTCTGTCTACTCCAATTAAGAAAAAAAAAACAAAGTGAGAAGATTTGAAAAGAGAAAACTAACACCGCGAAGGGAGGGGGTGAATGTAGTTGACTGGCGGAAAAAGTTTCTTTAACTCGAAGAAATCTTAACTGCAATTAGGCAGTGTCATTGATGGAGTATGCCGTGGCAACGGATTCGGTTCTGGGAAGCGAAGAATGACAGACCCGACTTTTTGGCTCTGGGTTTTCTCTATTTATGAGCCCGAATCCCGAATAATTAGCTCCTGATTGGTCAGCCAATAGGGATCACCGGCCAATGGCTATCGTCGTAACAACCCCCTGGGTTGCATCCGATTGGCTTAGATAATCAGCCAATTAGTCGCAGTCATCGGGGTGGGCTAACAAGAAGCAGGCCCTGTGGTTGGTCGATCAATGATTTATTACCTTGTGCCATACTTGCACTCAATCCCTGGGTGAAGCAACCCACCTGTTTGCCACGCTCAAAATATCTTTATATTTTGAAATTGAAGTAATTTTTTGACATGCCATTACACCTGCAGAGTGTTTTGTTTTAGTGACAGTTTATAGGTCAGCCTTCCGCTTGGGTCTAGATATCTTTATACTCAATGACCGCGATTTACTGCACCTGGTTCTTAAAAATGTTGGATATCCAGAATGAACTTATTTTCATAATGGTTTAATAAAATAATTATTTTAAGGATTTAATTAATTATTATTTAATTAATTTTCATTTAATTAATTTCGCCAGTCAACTTTTTGACACTTAAATGAAAGTGTCATAATACGTCCTGAAGGGACAAGGCATATAGAAGAAGAAGAAGAAGAAGAAGAAGAAGAAGAAGAAGAAGAAGAAGAAGCAAGTAGGGTAATGGAAGAGAAGATCTGAATATTAAGTAATTACTTAGTTTCTTCTTCTTCTATGTGCCCTGTCCCTTCAGGACGTAGGCGATCATGGATCTCCACGTCTCCCTATCCCTTGTGGCTCTGAGTATGTTTGCTCCTGTTGCTCCTGGCAACCCCCGTTCCGTCATCCACCTGATCAGACCCTGCAGATATGTTATCCGCTGCCTTCCTCTGTCTCTCCTTCCTTCTCTCTGTCCAGTCAGTATCAGGTTCTCCAGGCTATCCTTCCTCATTGCATGTCATAGGAACTTCAGTTGTCTCTTCCTGATGATCAGCATCAATTTCCTTTTTGTTGCCATTCTTTCTAACACTTCGTCGTTGCTTGTATGCTCAGTCCACGATATCCGTAGCATCCTTCTGTAGAACCACATTTCGGCCGCTTCCAGTTTTGTCCTCATTTTCGATGATATTGTCCAGCATTCACAGCCGTATTGAAGAACTGATATCACGTAGCAGTCTAGCACTCTTTTCTTCATTTCTATTGAGATTTTCCTGTGTGTTAGTATTTTGCTCATCTTCTGGAACGCGTCCTTTGCCATGCCAATTCACCTTCGGATCTCCGTGTCGCACTTTCCATCTCCTGTTAGAACACTTCCTATGTACTTAAATTCTTGGACTTGTTTGATTCTGTTATCCCCCCCCCTGTATTTGGCATTTTGGGTTGTATCTTTTGCTGATGACCATCTTTCTTTAAAATAATTTCTTGGTCAAAGAAGAATCAAACAGGGCGAAAGAATCAAATTGTAAAACAAGAACTGTCGAAGATAGGAACATTTCTTTTCTGAAAGGGAAAGATTTAAGGAAAAACAGAGAAAAATAAACAAAAAGTAAAAGCACACGGGTGAAAAATAACAAAGTGTCTAGTCACATTTGGATAGATGAAGACAAAGGAAAAACCCGATTAAGATTAGGATTGTTGCCTTGCCATAAGAAAAAGGTTACTTTAGTGTTCACGTTGCTTGGTATTTGCTAGTGGCTTTCCAAAAACTTTAGAAAATTAATATATATATATAAATATATATAAACTTATTTATAAATGGAACTTTGTCTCTGTGTGCGTATGTGTGTGTGTGTCCGTTACCTATAGACTCCGAAACGGCAGAACCGATTTACTTGAAAATTTACACAGTTGTACAACAAGCGTCTGCGAGTGTTCTTAGCTAGGATTTGTGTCGAGGTACACCCGATAAATATCGAAAATCGATAATCGAAAAAATCGGGTTAAAAAGGAGTGGTCCGATTTTAATCAAATTTCATACACTCATAGACAAAGACATAAGAAACGATATTCAGAAGTTTCAAGGTTGCAGTTTTTACAATAGTGCAGAAAATCGATAATATATATATATATATATATAAGGCAAGATGTTTGTGTGTGTGTGTGTTTATCTGCCTGTATGTCTGTATTTTTTTTCAGCCCTTTTATTTTAGTTTTTGCTTCGGGTTTGGCTCTAAGTACGTATAATTGTAGTTCTTAGTCTCAGCCATGATACCATTTACTCAGAGGACTTATTTAGCCTTCAAAATTCAGTTTACGACGAAAAAAACTTATTTGATATCGATAGCAGGAAATCAAAATTTGACTTACATCCATTCATTTTTCTTTCAGTCTACGGTTTCGTTTTAACTGGAAACAACTATTGCTTTTTAGTCTTTCGTACCAACGTCCAAAGTGTCTGAGCTCCAGGACCTTGGATTAGTTTTAAAGCTTTATTACACCCGAGCAACGCCGGGCTATACTGCTAGTATATATATATATATATATATATATATTAAAAAAGGATTAATTCAAAGATGTTGAATGGCCATTTCGATATAAAGATCCCCACGGGGGACGACACATCACCTCAGCAACATAAAGGTTTTTTCTGTTGATGAGGTGATGTGTCGTCCCCCGTGGGGATCTTCATATCGAAATGGCCATTCAACATCTTTGAATTAATCCTTTTTTAATATATATTTGCTCTGTAATATTTTATTACATGGAGCTCTCTTCCTGTATCATTTTTTAATATTAAAATAAATTTTTAATATTAATTAGGATCGGGTTTTTTGGAATTTACCTTCCTGCTTTTTTCCCTTGGATTGAAGTATCTGAATTAATATATATAGCACAGTTTACTTTCGCCTCGATCAAATATCTGGAGTGGGCGACAAAGCGAACGTCGCTGCTGAGCTCGAGAAGGACCTCCAATTTTATTTATAAAAAAATGAAAAGGATTCCCAGTACCACATTTCCTGACGAAGCATAGGTACTCCGATGCAAAACGGACGCGCCTACGTAGCGATTATATATAGAGAAGTTATGTACATGTTCTAAAATATAATTTATAATAAATATTCACAGCTCTATATAGAAAATTATATATGGAGCACTGTTTTAAATTAATGTTTTCGACGTGGAAAGAATTCTTCGTTCTGTATTCACTCGGATATATATATATATATATATATATATATATATATATATATATATATAAAATAGATATTTCAATATATGTCTACTCATATTTAATTCATTTTATTTCGTTTTCTATCTTCCGTTTTTTCAATTGAAAACGTTTATGTATGGTATCTATACCTCCTCTGTAGATATACATAACTCTTCTGAAATATATTGAAGAGCCTTATTTATTTTTACTAAGAAACGGTTATCTCTTTCAGACATGAAAAATAACATTGTATTGCCGCTGGGGACAATCACTGAAAATTTAGTTTTAGTTTAACTAAATCAGAAACTTTTTTTTTCACACTGGAAAGTTAAAACATCAGCAAAGAATGCCTCAGATCGCGAAAACATCCGGAAAATAACGTCGCGTCAAGCTGAAGTCAGCCAGTTCAAATGCTGACCGTTTACGACGATGTCAACTTGTTTACGATGATATATAAAGGCTACCTTTTTTTTTCCCTTTTTTTTTTTTTCCTTTTTTCTATTTACATTTTTTTATTGAACATAAAATTGTACATTGATGGTATTTAAAAACAAAACAAGGAATTGAATTCTTGTCTATCTCAGTCCACTGCTAACTACGTAATTACGTCAGTTTCAGGAACAGATTAAACGCAAACCTCAGCAGGAAAAAAAATAAACTTAAACACATTTGACAGTCAAGAAAAAACGCAAATGCCATGGGTATATAATATCTGTCGGATGTGCGTTGTGGTGATGTGGATATCAGCTTGGAGCGAGAAGACGGAGAGCCGTGTTCGAATTCCAGTTCCTTGCATCCACTTAAGCACAAATACCCTTGGGAAAGGTATTAATCCGTCTCTTCCCTCAAGTTAAGGGTTAAGTAGCAAGACAGATTGGGTTTTATAGCCTGGGCTGGCAATCAGTCTTCTGCAGAAGGTAATGGTAATTTATGCTATATACTGCCGATGAATCTGGACAAGCAATGAGTAACATGTATATATATATATAACAGCTGATATTTTGATAATTTGTCAGTGACGTGTGTGGATCAGAAGGACAGCTGGAGAGAGGTCGCGCACACGAAGATACCGTCGGGAGTTAGAAGCCAGCGGGAGTTTTCTCAATCTTCAGCCAAAAAATTCTAAATTTTATATTGTCTTAAAAACTCCCATGCATTTTCGCTCTTTTGAGTTGTCGCTTTGTTAACGTCATCTATGGCTGGACGTATCTGTTAATCACACCCGGCGGTCATTTGCTTTTCAAACCTGTTGTTGTTTTTGTCGTTGCACTTTGAAATCATCTACGGTCGAATATAAATACGCTTTGGGCGATCATGTCTTTAACGAGACATGACTGACTAGGCAGAAGATTATCCCGCAGTAGTTTGCCTTTACTTTCTGCGGTAGACTGGTTGCCACTGGTTATGAAGTAATAAACTGATCCCCCACTAATTACTACCTAATAATATAAAACATCTCTTCTTCATCTACCTATGAATCTAATAATAGGACACATTGGGTTCTATAGCCTTGGCTGGCAACCAGTCTACCGCAGAAAGTAATGGCAAACTACTGCTGGATAATCTTCTGCCCGGTCAGTTATGTCTCTTTCGAGACATGACCGCTCAAAGCGTGTATAACGTATGGCCGTGTAAAAAGAGTGCTCTGCCGCCTTTTGTTGACATATTTTCGTTTTTAGCGTTTCTTTTAGATGTAAAAGCTTTTACTTCTTCTGGGTGTTTGTTTCATACTTCAGAGGCATCTCTCTTTATTTATTGTCAGAGTAGGTCGGAGTAAAACTGTACGTGTCCTTAGCGGTGACTGTGGTCCCGCTGTCCAGTGCTTCCATCCAGCTTTGTTAACGATCAGCTATTCCCCGCCCTCTTATTTCCCCATTTCTCCGTGGTAGCTGGTGAAAGCTTCTCGGGTAATGGGGGCCGAGCATTGAACGCAACCGGGGGCTTTACTGCATCGGTCCCAGTCGTTGACATGCTCATTACAGGCGAGGCAGAAATAACAGTCTCAGGCAGAAGGAGATTTGGGTCGAGTGATTTTCTACGTGCAGCTTACATTTGGCACAAGGCCGAAAGTATGGGATACCCAGTGAGGATCGAACTCACGACGCAGTTGTAACTGATTCTAGCGAGACTAGCTTGCTAACCATTGCACCACACCGAGGTGCCCAATTTCTAAGCACCGCTCAGATGTGGCCCGAGGCCGAATATATGGGATACTCAGTGAAGATCGAACTCACTCCAAGATTGCAGTGATCAGTGTCCTAAAAGATTTTCTAAGCATATCTTAGATGTGGCACAAATCCGAAAATATGGAAGACCCAGTGAGAATCGAACTCACTACTAATTTGTAATAAGTTCTATCCAGACAAGCTTGTTAGCCGTTACGTGACGTTGAAGTACACAAAGAATAAATTATGTGTTGCTTTCAATTTTTTTTTTTTAATCATATCACCCCGAGCAAGACGGTAACGCCACTGATGTGCAGGGGGCTACGTGAGAGTGAAAAGATTTGGAAAAGAGAAAGCCGGAAACCACATCCTAAACAGGGAACAAAGGATGAGCCTCTACACCTGTACAATAGACGTGGGTGGAGTGTGAACCGGGCGATAGTTTAGTCTATCTACTCCAATTGAACAAAAAAATGAAAAAGAAAAAAAAATGAAAAAGATAAGTGAAAAGATTGGAAAAGAGAAAGCCGGAAACGACATCCTAAACATGGTGGAAAACAGCACGGTTAGACTCCGACTACCCTTTTACCCAGGACTGAAAAGTCAAAATTAAAAACTCACTATTGATCCAAATGAATTTCATTTAAATTTCATTATGAATTGTTGGTTATTTTTCCGTCTCTCCGAAGATTGCAATTCGAACAGCTTCATTATCAAATGAAACGGTCAACTCGTCGACTTGAAGAAGCTTGCCATTTCTCTAAAGCGTTCTGCGACCATTGAATAGATTCTGCCGGAGGTGAATTCTGATGTCAGACATGTGGACAATGTTCTGCCTTTTTGCCATATCGCAATCGATATGTCGGCCCAGGTTTATATCGCCAGGTTACGTCTATAATTAAGGTTAAGTGTTGCTTCGTTTCAGTTCGCGTTGATGTTTCAATAAAGACGTCATTGCTGGGCGGCTTTGCCGGAAGTGAATTAACATGGCGTCCTTTTGCTTAAAAAAAAAAAATAATTGAAGCAAATAATGTCTTCAGAATCACGGGGTAAAAAGTGACCTCATATTTATTGACTAGGCAAACAGGTAAATGTTCGTTTTACTTGCCGACGGCTTTTCCCCCTTCAAATTTATCCAAAATAGCATTATTTCTGTGCAAATGTATATGCTGAACTCAAATCAACAGTTATTGAAGAAATATAACTATTTTTCCTTGAAAGTCCATAACAAAAACGATCTATATCTCGCACTTTTTATCTCCGGTAAATCTCACGAAGTCATGTAATCAACTGCAGAATGACGTTCTGCGTAGGCAGCAATTTTCTTTTGAATTTTGGTCGATTTTCTTCCTTTACTGAAACTTCCTGTTTTAAAAGTAATAAGCGTAGAAATACAATAGCTCATTACTTTCATTACCGGAAGTACATCGCCGGAAATATCACACAAACATCTTGCCTTTTATATATATATATATATATATATATATATATATATTATCGATTTTCTGCACTATTGTAAGAACTGCAACCTTGAAACTTCTGAATATCGTTTCTTATGTCTTTGTCTATGAGTGGATCAAATTTGATTAAAATTGGACTACTCCTTCTATAACACGATTTTTTCGATTATCAATTTTTGAAATTTATCGGGGGTACCTCGATACAAAACTTAGCTAAGGACACTCGCAGACGCTTATAGTACAACTGTGTAAATATTCAAGAAAATCGGTTCGGCCGTTTCGGAGACTATAGGTAACGGACACGCGCACACAGAGACAAAGTTCCATTTATAAATAAGTTGAGATTTCATGTAAATAAAACATGATATATGGGAGTAGTGAACTTATGAATCAATCGGTGTGATTTTAATTAAATATATTTAGTTATGTTATATTAAATTATATTGTAGATTCCGTTTTAATACGGAAACCAGGAAATGTGATTTGTCTGACGGAACGAGGAAATGTCACTTGTCCGAGAACTTTGCTTCCTTGGAATTAGCAATGGAGCGATGACAGGCTTGCCACTTCCGCCTCTGAGGAAGAGGTTGGAAGATTGAAAATAGACACTTTTCATCACTATAGATACCAGAAAAATTGAAAATGGGCAGCTCCTGTCAAAATATGACAACAGTTCTTCATTTTTAAACTGATTTGGCTCTTGTAAAGGTAACCCGGCCATTTTTCCTCCAACTTTAGCAATGGATCGGATATATGAGTCCCACATGAGGCTAGATATTAAATTAACGACCAATACCTGAAAACAAAAACCACATCAGTTGAGGACATTCCGATAAGAGAATAATTATATAATCAAGATGTTGACGTTCCTGACGTTCCACAAGCTCAAAACAAAAGGCAAGGAAGAAAACCCTACTCCATAATACTAGAAAAAGAAAGAACAAGTGAACCTGAGAAATATATTTCCATGAAAAAATGTTATGAGAAAATGATTAGTTTAAAATGACAGCAAAAGTACAGATTATTTCCTTATAAAAAAACGGCTAATATTATTATTACTTTCTGGGTCTCACGCATGTTTTATAGGAATGATGGCCTTATGAATCAATCGTTCTGATTTTCACTGAATATATATTTAATCATATTATATTTAATTATATTGTAGATTCCGGTTTAATACCAGTTTCATTATCCTATCTGGTCTCATAATTGTTTTATAAGATTCGATAGCTTATTTATCAATCATCTCATGTAACTTCTAAGAGAAATAAATTCGCTTCATTTTGAAAAAGATTAAATATTTTAACTGATCTCAAAATTGTTTTATAGGGTTAGAGGCCTTATTAATCTATCAATCCTCGTAACATTGAAAAAAATTTTCCTTCATTTTTATACCAGTTTCATTATTCTATCTGGTCTGAAAATTGTTTTATAAGATTGGAGACCCTACTTACCGATCAATCCTCATAATTTTGAAGAGAAATAAATTTCCTTCAATTTGATACCAGTTTCATTATTCTATCTGGTTTAAAAATTGTTTTATAGGATTGGAGACCTTATTTATCAATCAACCCTCGTAATTTTGAAGAGAAGTAAATTTCCTTAATTTTGATACCAGGTACATTATTCTATCTGGTTTAAAAATTGTTTTATAGGATTGGAGACCTTACTTACCAATCAAACCTCATAATTTTGAAGAGAAGTAAATTTCCTTAATTTTGATACCAGGTACATTATTCTGTCTGGTTTAAAAATTGTTTTATAGGATTGGAGACCCTACTTACCAATCAAACCTCATAATTTTGAAGAGAAGTAAATTTCCTTAATTTTGATACCAGGTACATTATTCTGTCTGGTTTAAAAATTGTTTTATAGGATTGGAGACCCTACTTACCAATCAACCCTCCCGTAATTTTGAAGAGAAGTAAATTTCCTTAATTTTGATACCAGGTACATTATTCTGTCTGGTTTAAAAATTGTTTTATAGGATTGGAGACCCTACTTACCAATCAAACCTCATAATTTTGAAGAGAAGTAAATTTCCTTAATTTTGATACCAGGTACATTATTCTGTCTGGTTTAAAAATTGTTTTATAGGATTGGAGACCCTACTTACCAATCAAACCTCATAATTTTGAAGAGAAGTAAATTTCCTTAATTTTGATACCAGGTACATTATTCTGTCTGGTTTAAAAATTGTTTTATAGGATTGGAGACCCTACTTACCAATCAAACCTCATAATTTTGAAGAGAAGTAAATTTCCTTAATTTTGATACCAAGTACATTATTCTGTCTGGTTTAAAAATTGTTTTATAGGATTGGAGAACCTACTTACCAATCAAACCTCATAATTTTGAAGAGAAGTAAATTTCCTTAATTTTGATACCAGGTACATTATTCTATCTGGTTTAAAAATTGTTTTATAAGATTGGAGACCCCACTTACCAATCAAACCTCATAATTTTGAAGAGAAGTAAATTTCCTTAATTTTGATACCAGGTACATTATTCTATCTGGTTTAAAAATTGTTTTATAGGATTGGAGACCCTACTTACCAATCAACCCTCGTAATTTTGAAGAGAAGTAAATTTCCTTAATTTTGATACCAGGTACATTATTCTATCTGGTTTAAAAATTGTTTTATAGGATTGGAGACCCTACTTACCAATCAACCCTCGTAATTTTGAAGAGAAGTAAATTTCCTTAATTTTGATACCAGGTACATTATTCTATCTGGTTTAAAAATTGTTTTATAGGATTGGAGACCCTACTTACCAATCAAACCTCATAATTTTGAAGAGAAGTAAATTTCCTTAATTTTGATACCAAGTACATTATTCTGTCTGGTTTAAAAATTGTTTTATAGGATTGGAGAACCTACTTACCAATCAAACCTCATAATTTTGAAGAGAAGTAAATTTCCTTAATTTTGATACCAGGTACATTATTCTATCTGGTTTAAAAATTGTTTTATAAGATTGGAGACCCCACTTACCAATCAAACCTCATAATTTTGAAGAGAAGTAAATTTCCTTAATTTTGATACCAGGTACATTATTCTATCTGGTTTAAAAATTGTTTTATAGGATTGGAGACCCTACTTACCAATCAACCCTCGTAATTTTGAAGAGAAGTAAATTTCCTTAATTTTGATACCAGGTACATTATTCTATCTGGTTTAAAAATTGTTTTATAGGATTGGAGACCCTACTTACCAATCAACCCTCGTAATTTTGAAGAGAAGTAAATTTCCTTAATTTTGATACCAGGTACATTATTCTATCTGGTTTAAAAATTGTTTTATAGGATTGGAGACCCTACTTACCAATCAACCCTCGTAATTTTGAAGAGAAACAAATTTTCTTCAATTTGATACCAGTTTCATTATTCTATCTGGTCTGAAAAATTGTTTTATAGGTTTGGACACATTACTTATTAATTCGTTCTTTTTCATTTTAAAGTGAAATAATTTCCTTTTTTTTTAAAATTCAATTTCATTTTTTTTTATCTTGTCTCCTGATTGGTTTATAAGATTCAATGCCTTATTAAACAATCAACTGTCGTCATTTTGACGTGAAAGAAATTAATTCCGGTACTAGTTCACCATTCTATCAGGTCTAACCTTGTTTTACACGACTGGAAATCTTATCAATCTTTGGAAAGATAGAAATTTTCGTCACTTTTGTACCAATTTCCTTGTTGTGTCTGATCTCAAAATTGTTTGCTGCCATCACTGAACTTGTTTTGAATAAAAATATGTCATGTAAATCTAAGCGGAAACGTTTTCTGTGTTTGCAATTAAGAAGTTTCAGACTCGAATGAATCAGCCATGACCCCGAGGTTGCACAAAGTGAGGTCCTTGCTAGTTTCGTGATAAAATCAGAAACTTTCTATTCAGTCAGTCACGTCGCGAGTGCTTTTAGTGGATTTCATTTAATTAAATTTCCTACTCGTTTTTTTTTTAAATTTCAAAGAGAGTATTGAAGATCTTAACTTCTTTATATATATATATATATATATATATATATATATATATATATATGTATAAAGAGAGAGAGAGAAATGTTTAACAAATATCGTTCCAAATCTTGCACACAGATACTGACACACACCACACACACACAACATACATACATATATATATATATATATATATATATATATAGAGAGAGAGAGAGAGAGAGAGAGAGAGAAACAGAAAGAAGCTGTTTAAAAATGTTTAACAATCTCGACCCACAATCTATCTATCTATCTATCTATCTATCTATCTATCTATCTATCTATATATATATATATATTACAGGTTTTTTATCTCATTGCAAATAAAGTATTGAAGATCTTGATTATAACTATCTATCTATATATTTATATATATATACATATATATATATATATATATATTAGATTAGACACAATTTTCAAAATTCAAGGGTGTCGGATGCACATTTCGACATGAGATCTCTAACAGAGATTCCACGTCACCTCAGCGACATTGTTCTGTTCTAAATGGAGAAGGCCCTGGGGTAAAGGGGGAGGCAAAGTTAACAACGGTCAAGAACTGAGAGTTCCCTTAATGTCAGAGAAGTGGGATTTTTTTAAGTTGGGGAGTAGGTTAAACAAAAACAGAACAGGACAGAACTGTGCGGGGCGGAGATTAGAGGGTGTATATAGACGAGAGAAAGACGGAGTATCAAATATCACGTGGAAGACGCTCGCTCGGCTCCATACGTGAATGTTTACAGGGGTTTGAAACGGTATATTTAGTAGTGGAGGGAGTAGATTTAAATGTAAGATCTTAAACATTTTTTAATTAAGTTTATTCATTACAGGAAGTCATAAATTAAAAATTATTAAAGAACTATATATATATATATATATATACACATACATATACATATATATATATATATATATATATGCATATACATACATATACACACATATACATATATGTGTGTGTGTTAACAAAGGAAAAAAGAGGATATATCGAGGGATATAGAGAGAAAGAAACAGAAATAAGAACATGTTTTAAGAAAATGTTTAACAAATCTCGTTCTAAATCCTACACACACACATATATATATATATATATATATATATATATATATCCGAGTGTGTATAGAACGAGAAGAGAAAAGAAAACTGTTTTCTTGTCCAAAACATTAATTTAAAACAGTGCTCGATTTTTGATGTAAAGAGCTGTGAATATTTATTATAAATTATGTTTTAGAACATGTACATAAGTTTTTTCTATATATGTCCTCCTCTCTACAATCATATGTTTGTTTCAATGTTGAGACTCCAACATATCATCGGGAGAAGGAAATTTTAAGATCAGACACATATATAGAAAATATTATGTCCATGTTCTAAAACATAATTTATAATAAACATATATATATATATATATATATATATATATATATATATATATATATATTCTTCATTAGTGAACATTTTGTACCATGTGGTGTCTTCAGGCAATACCTGATTTCGCGTAACGGTGGGTTTTTTGAACGCAAACGTGACGGGAAATTTTTGAACACACAATTTTTAAAATTACAAGAAAATATAACGTTTTCCTCAATGGTTGCATGAAGCTATTATGTATTTTTTAGTATGGTTACACTTATTGCTTAAAATTTCTCTTCATTCATTCAATAGTTAATTTTTGTTTGGGAATAGCATGATCCCTAACTTTTCTGCCTGGCACAGTCGACATATTTTGCCGCCGTTGTAAGGCTTGGCTGTTTTAACTATAGATTAACTTATCAATCAACTTGAGTAATTGTAAAGAGAAATGATGTTAAGTCCACGTCTTTTCCATATTTTGGTTTCAATTTCCACACTTGGCTATCCAATTTTGTACAGTTTTTTAAAGATTTGTATTATGAATGCAGACTTGTGATTGAACCACCTGGTCTTAAAGTGTCTTTGGTTGATCTAAAATATATTTTACTAGCAGTATACCCGGCTTTGCTCGGGTGTAATGAGAGCTTTAAATCTAATCAATGGTTCTGGAGCTCAGACTCTTTGGACGTTGGCACGAAAGACTAAAAAGCAATAGTTGTTTCCAGTTAAAGCGAAACCGTAGACTGAAATAAAAATGAATGGATGTAAGTCAAATTTTGATTTCCTGGTATCGATATCAAATAAGTTTTTTTCGTCGTAAACTGAATTTTGAAGGCTAAATATGTCCTCTGAGTAAATGGTATCATCACTAAGACTAAGAACTACAATTATACCTACTTAGAGCCAAACCCGAAGCAAAAACTAAAATAAAAGGGCTGAAAAAAATATAAACATACAGACAGATAAACAAACACACACACAAACATCTTGCCTTTTATATAGATATTATCGATTTTCTGCATTATTGTAAGAACTGCAACCTTGAAATTTCTGAATATCGATTCTTATGTCTTTGTCTATGTGTGTATCAAATTTTAATAAAATCGGACCATTCCTTCTATAACCCATGCTTATAGTACAACTTTGTAACTTTTCAATAAAATCGATTCAGCCGTTTCGGAGTCTGTTGGTAACGGACACACACACACAGACAAAGTTCCATTTATTAATAAGTTTAGAGTTAGATTTTGGAGGAAAATCTGAATAGAAACGAAGAAAAGAGTGCTAG
Organism: Ascarosepion bandense; assembly: GCA_037127315.1. NCBI lineage: Eukaryota > Metazoa > Mollusca > Cephalopoda > Sepiida > Sepiidae > Ascarosepion > Ascarosepion bandense. The sequence goes on along the minus strand of JBBBDQ010001278.1, from coordinate 1,130,239 downwards.
ACTGCTACGTGATGTCAGTTCTTCAATACGGCATTGAATGCTGGACAATATCATCGAAAATGAGGACAAAACTGCAAGCGGCCGAAATGTGGTTCCACAGAAGGATGCTACGGATATCGTGGACTGAGCATACAAGCAACGACGAAGTGTTAGAAAGAATGGCAACAAAAAGGAAATTGATGCTGAGCATCAGGAAGAGACAACTGAAGTTCCTTGGACATGCAATGAGGAAGGAGAGCCTGGAGAACCTGACACTGACTGGCCAGATAGAAGGAAGGAGAGACAGAGGAGGGCAGTGGATAACATATTTGCAGGGTCTGACCAGGTGGATGACGGAACGGGGGTTGCCAGGAGCAACAGGAGCAAACATACTAAGAGCCACAAGGGATAGGGAGACGTGGAGATCCATGATCGCCTACGTCCTGAAGGGACAGGGCACATAGAAGAAGAAGAAGAAGCCATATACTTTTGCCTTGTAAATGAATTCTTTTGTACTACAAAGTCCTTGATGTGGGCATTTTATTACTTTTGTCCTCGCAGTTGCATTCTTTATTATTGGTCTGCTTTTTTTTGTTCAATGCTATTTAAATTTCTGGCGTTTTGTTTTTTTATGAAACTTTCTAAATTACGAGTAATTTAGAAAACTTTATAAAATAAAAAACAAAACGCCAGAAATTTAGATAACATTGTACAAAACCAGATCAATAATAAAGAAAGCAACTACATCAACAGAGTTCAACTTTTCAACATTAAATACTGAAAAAGTTTTCTGCATCAGTCGAAAATTTTGTAATTAGCAAAACCTGTATCGTGGTTCCACATGTTAACTAAATGTAAAGATTAAAGACATACAAATAATATCTTTGTCGCCATTTTGTATTTAATAAAATGTGCATATGTCAATATTTACTATCACTACATATATATATATATATATATATATATATATATATATATATATATATATAGTATATCGAGGCAGCAAGTAATTTTCTAAACATATGCTGTTAAATATAAGACACAATGAATGTCTATTATGTTTAATCATGAGCCGTTCTAAACGTCGTATTTTTGCTTTAATTTCAGTTGAAAATAAAAACAAAAATTCTCCATTTGGATAATTATTTATTGGTTTTCTTCTAAGCTTTCGGCTCACATGTATATATATATATATATATATATATATATATATATATATGTGTGTGTGTGTGTGTGTGTGTGTGTGTGTGTGTGTGTGTGCGTGTGTGTGTTTAGGTATAGATATCAAGTCCGTAAACGGCAAGGATAATCCAAGAAGATGAACTTAGTATACAATATGAAGTGTTATATCTGTATAGAGAGCTCAATAGATGTTATCATTTAAATGCCGTGTTGAATTTTCCTTTATACACACACACACACACACACACACACACACACACACACACACACACACATATATATATATAGATATATATTGATTGATTGATTGATTGTTTAATACTTAGTCTTTGGTCCAAATAGGGTTAGACCTGTACACATTTGCATTAAAAAAGTGTTCTGTACAATTATATTGCATAACTTTTGAATATTTTTCATTTTTAAACGAGTTATTTCGCTCCCTTGGTTTCTATCATGAGTGCTGTCTTCAGGCGATTTTTAAAATTCGCATAAAGAAACCACTCATCGCGGAAACGAAGGTAGCGAAATAACTCGTTTAAAAATGAAATATATATATTAACTTCATATATATTTACTTTATTGATGCAGGAGCTAATTTTCTAAACATATATTGCTAAATATAACAGACAATGAATGTCTATTATGTTTAACTATGAGTCGTGCTGAACATCGTATTTTGCTTTTAACTTCAGGTAAAAATAAAGAAAAAAATTGTCCAACATTTGGATATTTTTCTATTTTGCTGCTTCGAAGCTTTCGGCTCACATTAGCCATCTTCAGAGAGGTTACAGAGATGTTAACATGAAACATCCACCATCAAAAATGATATTATCTTGTGCTGACATAAAACATTATTATGCGACCATAACAGTCACTGAATAAAACAGAATGACGTCACAATGCGTGAGAGACCGAAATGTTAACAGAACCATTTGTCTAAATACAATGTTATGTTTATTAAGCGTGGGTTGCTTTGATTTAATGTATATGGCCTCCAATTTTTGAATCTTCTTTTTACTGTTTGTATGTATGAGTGCGTTGGTGTAGCATTGGATATCGGCTCCGAACGAGAAAGCGTGGAACCGAGTTCGAATTCTAGTTGAATTCATTGCATTCACTTACACGCAAATTCCCTTGTGAAAGATATTAATCCGTCTATTCCTTCTAGTTATGGGTTAAATTCCTTCCAGTTATGGGTTAAATAACAGGACAGATTGGATTGTATAGCCGTGGTCGGCAACCAGTCTACCGCAGAAAGCAATGGCAACCTACTGCGGGATAATCTTCTGCCCAGTCAGTCATGTCTCTTTCGAGACATGATCGCCCTGATGTATGAGTATTATTGTGTTATCGACTAAAATCTGCCTAATATATATATATATATATATATATATATATATATATATATATATAAAACTATCAATTTATCTTTGAACTTGTCTCAATAAACCCACAGGGTATAAACGCGGAGGGAGAAAAAATGTAAACAAAAAAAGAAACGAACTAAGCCCTTGAACATTAGTCAAAGTACTAATCGAAAGAAAAAAAACCCGAGACGAGGAACCTAACACGTAAAGCGCGCAATACAATAGCAGAGCAAATAAATAAGTAAGCCAACTTGCCCTGACGATCCATTTGGTGAAACCTTGGTTTGTCCTTGGATCTAGGTTTTATATATATATATATATATATATATGCTCGTAGCTCAGAGGTAGAATCGCCGACTGACGCCAATTCGGTCGGGTTTCAATCCTGGGTTAAAAAGCAATCGGAGTCTAACCGTATTGATGAGCTGTGATACAGCGAAATAGATCTGTCTGTGGATGACTATATATATATATATATATATATATATATATATATATATATATATATATATATATAATAATAAGTAAGAAGCGAACCTAGAGCCAAAGGATCTACCAAGGTTTCACCAAATGGATCAGCAGGGCAAGTTGGCATGTTGGCCAAATGGATCGTACGATCCATTTGGCCATCTTATATATATAAAGGTTACTGATTCAGTCATGTAATTATAAATTTAGCAAATGTAATATCCTCTCTATTATAACAAAGAAGGCTGCGTATATATATATATATATATATATATATATATATATACATATATATATATATATATATATATATCCCTCCTGTCGTGCTCAGGGAGAGATAACCTGTAAGAAAACAACTGATAATCCTCTCAAAAATTTTGCTGTCATTTTCGACGGCAGGGGTACACTCGCGTAAATAATAATAACCATTGACTCTTGAAATTGACACAGAAATGAAAATTTCTTTTTCATTAGGTTCCGACCTTACTGATGTAGATTCTTATCATGTGAACAAGATCTCAAAGTCGAAATTAAAATTCTTCCCCCCTATCTCCCTCTCGCTGTGTATGTGTGCGTGTGTGTGTGTGTGTGCGCGCATGCGTGTATCAGCCACATAATTATTTGAAACCCGTATTGAGATCAATAATTAGCTTGAGCAAACATCTGATAAGAAAACCATAGTTCAAGGATCCAATTAACATTCATAATTTCGAAGAGGAAATCACCGCCCCACCCAATCCGCCCAGCTGTTATGAAGTGGCAGGGCGGCGTGGTGAACTCGTTATCTAAGGATTGCAACACAGCATATCTTCAATTACAATATGAAAAATAATCAGCATTCTAATAAAAAGTCTCTGGTGGAATTTCTTTTGTAGCAATAGGAGGTTTTTCGAGCCGGAACTCGCTCGAAGTCTGTGTATGTCAGTTAGTTAAGTGCCATACGTGAAACACGCTTGGGCGATCATGTCTCGAAAAAGACATGACTGACTAGGCAGAAGATTTTCCCACAGTAGTTTACCATTGCTTTCTGCGGTAGACTGGTTGCCGACCAAGACTATAGAACCCAATCTGTCCTATTATTTGACTCAGAGCTAGAGAGAGAAGAGATGTATTATATTTTAAGTGGGGGATCAGTTTATTACTTCATAACAATATAAAACTGATCCCCCACTTTATGCCCAGCGGAAGCCTTAATTATGTTTTCAACTATTATATTCAGTCAGACAGTTAAGTGCCATAAGTTATATGCGTTTTGGGCGATCATGTTTTGAAAGAGACATGACTGACTAGGCAGAAGATTTTCCCACAGTAGGTTACCATTGCTTTCTGCGGTAGACTGGTTGCCAGCCAATGCTATAGAACCCAATCTATCCTGTTATTTGACTTATAACCAGAGTGAGAAGATATGTATTATATTAATAAGTAGTAATTAGTGGGGGGTCAGTTTATTACTTAATAACAATAGAAAACTGATCACCCACTGTTTGCCCAGTAGGTGCTTTACTTATGTTTCCAACTATTATCTTCATTCAGTCAGTTAAGCGGAAACCATACTGCTTTTCCGAGAAGAGCCTGTGTTCTGTGAGGTGCTGAACGAGCTCGGCGTTGATAATGGCCGTGAACACTTTGCCAAAGATCGGAAGAAGGCTGATAGGGCGGTAATTTGCGGGTTCCGAGGGTTCTCCAGAGATTTTGAATATAGGAACTACAGAGGAAGATTTCCAACAGGCAGGAAAGCAGGAAGCAGAGAGGCAGAAGTTGTAGAGCTTAGAAAGGACAGAGGAGAGTCCAGGGGCACATTTCTTTAAGACTGATTGAGATTCCGTCCCAAAAGCGAGCGGAGGGGACGGAATCCCAATGGACCAGGCTTGCCTCCCAGAGAGTAAAACACTGCGCCTCCTTGGTCTCACACTTTCAGCGGACCTCAAGTGGAATGACTATATCGAATCCATTGCTAAATCCACTGCTATGAAAGTCGGTTCTCTATGCAGGTCCCGAAGGTTTTGTCCGTCTGAATCTATCCTGCACATTTATAAATCTACCATCCGCCCGTGCATTGAATACTGTTGCCATATCTGGTCGGGTGCCCCTGCTATTCTCCTTGGGCTTCTCGACAAGGTACAGCGGAGGGTCTGTAATGTGATCGATACTGACTTGGCAGACTGCCTGCAGTCTCTCTCTCTCTCTCTCTCTCTCTCTCTCTCTCTCACCGGCGCGACGCGGCTTCCCTGTGTCTCTTCTATAAATACTCCCATGGCTTCTGCTCCGATGAACTTAGATCACTGGTGCCTCCTAGATTCGAATTTGCACGAGATACTAGATTAGCAACAAGATCCCACCCTTTTACAGTGAAACCGATAAAATGCAACCGCAACTTCTACTCCAACAGTTTCTTTTCTCGTATTTCCCGACTGTGGAATTCCCTTCCACATGACTGCTTCCCCGACGGCTACAATCTCCAGGAGTTTAAATGTAACGTCAATAGACACCTCCTAACACAATAACTCGCTTCCATTCTTTCAAACACTCTTCCCATCCTCCCAACTACCTATCACCCCACTTCTGACATTTCCTATATCTAACCACTCTTGCCATTTACCTTCCCCTATGTAGCCCCAAGCGCAATAGTGGCAGTGGAATGCCTTGCTTGGGGTGTAACGATTAAAAAAATGTGCCATACATGATACACGCTTTGGGCGATCATGTCTCGAAAGAGACTTAACTGACTAGGTAGAAGATTTTCCAACAGTAGGTTACCATTGCTTTCTGCGGTAGACTGGTTGCCAGCCAAGTCTATAGAACCCAATCTGTCCTGTTATTTAACCCATAACTGGAAGGAAGACACGGATTAATACTTTTTCCAAGGGCATTTGCGCGTAAGTGAATGCAATGAATTCAACTGGATTTTGAACTCGGCTCTCCGATTTCTCGTTCCGAGCCGGTATCCACTGCACCACAACGTACATCTGTGTATGTACGGTACGCTGCGTATTTCACTTGAAAAAAAGACCAACCTAAATTTCGACATCAGTCACTTTTTTACGAACGTCTTGGAAGTATTCTAACAAAAGACAGAGAATGCGACACAGAGATCCGAAGGCGAATTGGCATGGCGAAGTCCGCGTTCCAGAAGTTGAGTAAAGTATTAAGAGACAGGAAAATTTTGCTAGAAACAAAGAAAAGAGTACTGGATTGCTATGTGATGTCAGTTCTTCAATATGGCAGTGAATGCTGGACAATATCATCAAAGATGAAGAAAAAACTTGAAGAAGGTGAAATGTGGTTCTACAGAAGGATGCTGTGAATATCGTGGATCGAGCATGTGAGCAATGATGAGGTTTTGGAAATGATGGAAATGAAAAGGAAATGAATATTGAGCATCAGGAAGAGACAAATGAAGTTCCTGGGATATGCAATGACGAAGAAGGGCTTGGGGAACCTGATACTAACAGGTCAGATAGAGGGAAAAAGAGACAGAGGAAAGCAACGGATAACATATTTAAAAGGCCTGATCAGGTGGATGACAGGACGAGGTTTGTGTGGTGTAACAGGAGAAAGCGTGCTAAGAGCCATCAGCGATAGGAAGACGTGGAAAGCCATGATCGCCTACGTCCTGAAAGGACAGGGCACATAGAAGAGGATATATGCCAACAGTTCATAAGAAATTATAATGTAGATATAAAGTGGGGGACCAGTTCCATATTACAATCAATACATAAACCGGTCCCTCAGCTTGGGGTCAGAGCAGTTTTTATACATTTATATTCCTGAGATCCAAAAGCACAAGGATGCATTCCAGAAGTTGAGTAAAGTATAAAGAAACAGGACAATTTCGCTAGAAACAAAGAAGAGAGTACTGGATTGCTATGTGATGTCAGTTCTTCAATATGGCAGTGAATGCTGGACAATATCATCAAAGATGAAGGAAAAACTAGAAGTAACTGAAACGTCGTTCTACAGAAGGATGCTGCGGATATCATGGATTAAGCATGTGAGCAATGATGAGGTTTTGGAAAGGATAGAAACAAAAAGGAAATTAATACTGAGCATCAGGAAGAAACAGCTGAAGTTCCTGCCTGGGACATGCAATGAGAAAGGAGGGCTTGGAGAACCTGATACTAACAGGCCAGATAGAGGATGAAAAGAGACAGAGGAAAGCTTCGGATAACATATTTGAACGGTCTGCACAGGTGGATGACAGAACGGGAGCTGCGTGGTGTAACAGGAGAAAGCGTGCTAAGAGCCACCAGGGATAGAGAGACGTGGGAGGCCATGATCGCCTACGTCCTGAAAGGACAGGGCACATAGAAGAAGATATATGCCAACTGTTTGTAAGAAATTATAATGTGTATATAACGTGGGGGATCAAATCTATATTATAATCAATATGTAAACTGATCCCTCATTTTGTGGCCATGCTAGTTTCTATACATTTATATTCTAGATTTATGGGCTTGAGATAGTGGATGACAGAACGAGGGTTACAAGGTGTAACAGGAGAAAGCGTGCTAAGAGCCTGCAGGGATAGGAAGACGTGGAAAGCTATGATCGCCTATGTCCTGAAAGAACAGGGAACATTGAAGAAGAAGAATGGCTGTTCTTTGATTTCTCTATACATATTTCCATGGCGACTATTCCGTTGAGGTTATTTCCCTGGTAGCCTGGCTATATAAATTTTTTTTTTTTTGTTGTTTTTTTTTAAAAATCATATCGCCCCAAGAAAGGCATTTTACTGCCACTGTTGTGAAGGGGGTTACATTCGAGGAAAGTTATGAGAAAGAGTGAGCAGGTTGTACGGGGTATCAGGAAGTGGGTAAGAGAAAGATGCCTTTGGCCATAAAGTGAGGGATCAGTTTATATTTTGATTGAAATGTAGAATTATTTTTATAATCATATCGCCTTAAGCAAGGCATTTTTTTGCAGGGAGTTACATAGGAGGAAAGTTACGTGAAAGAGTTACAGGTTATATGGGGTGTCAGGAAGAGGGTAAGATAAGGAGGAGAATACTGATGAGAGTGGAGTGGACGGAGAAAGAAGCATGAGGATGCAGGTTAGTGAGATAAGAGATGACTATCGACTTGAGTGTGTTACTAGATTGGCATTTAGGTCTCACCGTTTAACTGTATAACTAGGTAGATATTTTCTTATACTTCTAACTCCCTTCCAATTTCTTCCTTCTCTGACAACTACAATCCTAAAAAAATAAATTTGTATTTAATTTCAAACTTTCAATCGTCATCTTCCGTTTTCTTGAACCCCCTTTTTGTTCTTTTTTTCAATCCTCCTTTTTTTGTTTTTTTTGTTTTTTTTATAAGCGTTTCACCCCGAGCAAGGCATGTCACTGCCACTACTGTGCAGGGGGCTACGTAGAGTGCAGAAAGGCTGATTAAATATAGGAAATGACAGAGCGTAGGTGATAGGTGGGTAAGGATACCGAGAATGAGGGTTGGGTAGATGAGAGTGTTGTGAGAATAGTTGGGAGTTAGTGTGATAGGAGGTGTCTATTGACCCTACATTTAAACACCTGGAGATTGTAACTGTCGGGAAAGCAGACTTGTGGAAGGGAGTTCCACAGGCGGGAAGCGCGAGAAAAGAAGCTGTTGGAGTAGAATTTACGGTTACATCTTATTTGTTTAACTGTAAAAGGGTGGGACCTAGTTGCTAATCTAGTATCTCGTGTAAATTCCTGCTTAGGCGGCACCAGTGATCTAAGCTCATCGGAGCAGAAGCCATGAAAATACTTGTAGAAGAGGCACAGGGAAGCTACATCACGCCGGTGTGAGAGCGGCTGCAGCCGGTCTGCCAAGTCAGTATCAACCACGTTACAGATCCTCCTTTGTATTTTGTCAAGAAGCCCAAGGAGAGCAGCAGGGGCACCCGACCAGATATGGCAGCAGTATTCAATACACGGGCGGATGGTAGATTTGTATATGTACAGAATAGTTTCAGGTGGGAAAAATTTCCGAGCCCTGCACAGGGAGCCCACTTTCATAGCAGCAGATTTGGCAATGGATTCAATATAGTCATTCCATTTGAGGTCCGCCGAGAGTGTAAGGCCAAGGAGGCGTAGTATTTTACTCTCTGGGAGGCTAGCCTGTCCCATGCTAATTGGAGGTAGATGCGATTGTCCTCGCTCTCATTCTTCTTCTAGTAATTTTATCAGGGTCCTAAATATCAGGGTCCTAAATATCAGGGGCCTAAATATCAGGGTCCTAAATATGGGATTTCAAATAAAACTAAGCGATAAATAATCCTAAACGTTTACATCTAAACTTTTTTCAAGAATCTTTCAGAATTCGTATTTATTTCTGAGATGAGTATTTTTCAATAATATTGAAATTATTTCGAAATTTCGTTCTCATCTTAGTTTATATATTTGTTATAATAGTCACAAAGTTTCGACCAAGTACCTTCTGGTCATCATCAGGTGTCCATATATTGGCTGTGGAATATCTCGTTGATTATTGTGAAATATCCTGTGAAATCAATTATTGTTCTTCCATGTTAGAATTTGGTACTCTCACTACCAAGTCCAACGATCGAACTCGTGAACACATGTATAACCAACTACTATATCCATTATACCACTGTCCCTAAGAAACTTTAGTGGTATATTTTTGGAGCCTTTTATATTCAGTGTCAGATGGATTTTGACAACTGGATTATGTTAGTGGGTTCGTGCCACTTGTCATAATTTTTATTTATTTCTAAGATGAGAAATTTTTCAATAATCTTGGAAGTATTTCGAACTTGTTTTCATCTTCGTTTATATAGGTGTTATAATAAACACAACGTTTCGACCAAGTACCCTCTGGTCATCATCAGGTGTCTATAGATTGGCTGACGTGGAATATCTCGTTAAGAATTGCCAAATATCCTGTGAAATCAGTTATTGTTCTTTCATGTTGGAATTTAGTACGTCACTACCAAGTCCAAGGATCGAACGCATGATCACATGTATAACCAACTACTATAGCCGAAGGACGTTAGTGGTGTATTTTGGGGGCCTTTTATATGCAGTGTCAGATAGATTTTGACAACTGGATTATGTTAGTGGGTTCGTGCTACTTGTCATAATTTGTATTTATTTCGGAGATGAGTAATCCAAACTTATTTATAAATAGAACTTTGTCTGTGTGTGTGTCTCTGTGTGTGTGTCTGTTACCTATAGACTCCAAAACGGCTGAACCGATTTCTTGAAAATTTACACAGTTGTACTATAATCGTCTGCAAGTGTTCTTAGTTAGATTCTGTGTCGAGGCACCCCCGATAAATATCGAAAATCGATAATCGAAAAAATCAGGTTGAGAAGGAGTGGTCCGATTTTAATCAAATTTGACACACTCATAGACAAAGACATAAGAAACGATATTCAGAAATTTCAAGGTTGCACTTCTTACAATAGTGCAGAAAATCGATAATATATACCTAGTCTGATCAAAATCAGTTGATCAGCCCTTTGATTTTAGTTTTTGCTTCGGGTTTGGCTCTAAGTAGGTACAATTGTAGTTCTTAGTCTCAGCCATGATACCATTTACTCAGAGGACTTATTTAGCCTCCAAAATTCAGTTTACGACGAAAAAAACTTATTTGATATCGATATCAGGAAATCAAAATTTCACTTACATCCATTCATTTTTCTTTCAGTCTACGGTTTCGCTTTAACTAGAAACAACTATTGCTTTTTAGTCTTTCGTGCCAACGTCCAAAGAGTCTGAGTTTCAGGACCATGGATTAGCTTGAAAGCTTTCATTACACCCGAGCAACGCCGGGCTATACTGCTAGTTTTTAATATTCTTGGAATTATTTCCAACTTTTGTTCTCATTTTGGTTTATATAGGTGTTATAATAGACACAACGTTTCGACCAAATACCCTCTGGTCATCATGTACATAGTTTAGCTGGTGTGGAATATCTCGTTGATTATTGTGAAATATTCTTTCAGTTGTAATAGATACAAGATTTCGAAGGGTTTTTTTTTAATTGAATTTAAATTTTTATAGATTTCTTTTTCTTTTTCTTTTTTTTTTTTTACATAAGGTTTTCCCTGTACAAGACCCAGGAGCAACTGGAAATAAGAAAACGTTTACGTTAAAGAGCATTTTGTATGGATAAGAATTGTTAATTCTTAGACTTGAACATGATTGAGATTGTAGGAATCAGTTCCACGGAGCATTATTTAATGGTAAAAGTTGATTTAATGGAATTTACTTCTCACCGATCGAATATGCAGGGAATATGACTGGCTTCAAAATGTCATCACTCCCATAAATCATACGTGGGACCTAGAAAGTAGGTCCAAGCCGTGAATTGCATCCTTGAGGAACAATGTAAAGAATATCTCATCTCAGAACTGTAGACAAATAAAAAAATCATTAACGTATTAATTCGAGTCATGTTCTTAAAGATCAGATCGTGAATTACATATAAATGCCAGGCTGTTACCATCAGTCAGTTAAATGCCATACGTGATAAACGCTTGGGCGATCATGTCTCTAAAGAGACATGACTGACTGGGACAGAACATTATCCAAGAGTAGGTTGCCATTTCTTTCTGCAGTAAACTGGTTGCCAGCCAAGGCTATAGAACCCGATCTGTCCTGTTATTTAACTCATGGCTTGAAAGGGAAGAAATGTATTATATTCTTAAGTAGTAATTATTGGGGGATCAGTTTATTACTTCATAACAATAGAAAACCGATCCCCCACTTTGTGCCCAGTAGAAGCCATAATCATGTCTCCAACTATTATATTAAGATCAGTCAGTTAAGTGCCATACGTGATACACGCTTGGGCGATCATGTCTCGAAAGAAACATGACTGACTGGGCAGAAGATTATCCGACAGTAGGTTGCCATTTCTTTCTGCGGTAAACTGGTTGCCAGCCAAGGCTATAGAACCCGATTTGTCCTGTTATTTAACCCATAACTGGAAGGAATAGACGGATTAATATCTTTCCCAAGGGTATTTGTGCGTAAGTGAATGCAACGAATTCAACTGGAATTCGAACTCGTCTCCCCGAGTTGTCGTTCCGAGCGGATATCCACTGCACCACAACGCGTACCATACTCATTCTGAAATATCCAAACCGTAAATCGATAATTCAAAATAGCTTTGAACAATCCTTCACCGAGCGTGGTGAACATGCGTTGCAAAATTTTGAACAACGACCAGTACTTGAGAAGAGAAACCACATCACTTGAGGCCTTTTTGTATAAGAGAATAATTATATAATCAAGATGTTGACGTTCCTGATGTTCCACAAGCCCAAAACAAAAGGCAAGGAAGAAAACCCGACTCTATAATATTAGAAGGAGAAAGAACAAGTGAACCTGAGAAATATATTTTCATGAAAAAATGTTATGAGAAAATAATTTGATTAGTTTAAAATGACAGCAAAAGTACAGATTATTTCCTTATAAAAAAAACGGCTAATATTATTATTACTTTCTGGGTCTCACGCATGTTTTATAGGAGTGATGGCCTTATGAATCAATCGTTCTGATTTTCATTGAATATATATTTAATCATATTATATTTAATTATATTGTAGATTCCGGTTTAATACCAGTTTCATTATCCTATCTGGTCTCATAATTGTTTTATAAGATTCGATAGCTTATTTATCAATCATCTCATGTAACTTCTAAGAGAAATAAATTCCCTTCATTTTGAAAAAGATTAAATATTTTAACTGATCTCAAAATTGTTTTATAGGGTTAGAGGCCTTATTAATCTATCAATCCTCGTAACATTGAAAAAAATTTTCCTTCATTTTTATACCAGTTTCATTATTCTATCTGGTCTGAAAATTGTTTTATAAGATTGGAGACCCCACTTACCAATCAATCCTCATAATTTTGAAGCCCAAAACAAAAGGCAAGAAAGAAAACCCTACTCTATAATATTAGAAGGAGAAAGAAGAACAGAATTTGAGAAACATATTTCCATGAAAAAATGTTTTGAGAGAAAAATTTGTTAACTTTAATTTAAAATGACAGCAAAAAACGGCTATTACTTTCTGGGTCCCATGTATGATTTATGGGAGTGATGACATTATGAATCAATCGTTGTGATTTTAATTAAATATATTTAGCTATATTATTTTTAGTAATATTATAGATTCCGTTTTAATACGGAAACCAGGACATGTGATTTGTCTGACGGAACGAGGAAATGTCACTTGTCCGAGTACTTTGCTTCCTTGGAATTAGCAATGGAGCGATGACAGGCTTACCACTTCCCGCTTCTGAGGGAGAGGTTGGAAGATTGAAAATAGACACTTTTCATCTCTATGGATACTTGAAAAATCGAAAATGGACAGCTCCTGTCAAAATATGACAACAGTCCTTCATTTACGAAATGATTCGGCTCTTGTAAAGGTAGTCGGCCTTTTTTCCCATCAATTTTATCGATGGATCGCGTATATGAGTCCCACATGAGGCCAGATATTAAATTAACGACCAGTACCTGATCAGAGAAACCACATCACTTGAGGACTTTCTCGATAAGAGAATAATTATATAATCATGATGCTGACATTCCTGACGTTCCACACAACCCAAACAAAAGGCAAGGAAAGAAACCCTACTCGATAATACTAGAAGGAGAAAGATCAACGGGATTTGAGAAACATATTTCCATGAAAAAATGTTATGAGAAAATAATTTTATTAATTTAAAATGACAACAAAAATACAGATTGTTTCCTTATAAAAAACAAAACGGCTAATATTATTACTCGGATGTTCGTTGTGGTGCATTGGATATCGGCTCGGAACGAGAAATCGAGGAGCCGAGTTCGAATTCCAGTTGAATTCCTTACATTCACTTACGCACAAATACCCCTGGGAAAGGTATTAATCCGTCTATTCCTTCCAGTTATGGGTTAAATAACAAGACAGATTGGGTTCTATAGCCTTGGTCGGCAACCAGTCTACCGTAGAAAGCAATGGCAACCTACTGCGGGATAATCTTCTGCCCAATCAGTCATGTCTCTTTTGAGACATGATCGCCCAAGCGTGTATCACGTATGGCACTTAACTGACTGACTGAATATAAGAGTTGGAGACATGATTATGGCTTCTACTGGGCACAAAGTGGGGGATCGGTTTTCTATTGTTATGAAGTAATAAACTGATCCCCACTAGTTAATAAATAATAATATAATACATTTCTTCCCTTTCAAGCCATGAGTCAAATAACAGGACACATTGGGTTCTATAGCCTTGGTCGGCAACCAGTCTCCCGTAGAAGGCAATGGCAACCTACTGCGGGATAATCTTCTGCCCAGTCAGTCATGTCTCTTTTGAGACATGATCGCCCAAGCGTGTATCACGTATGGCACTTAACTGACTGACTGAATATAAGAGTTGGAGACATGATTATGGCTTCTACTGGGCACAAAGTGGGGGATCGGTTTTCTATTGTTATGAAGTAATAAACTGATCCCCACTAGTTAATAAATAATAATATAATACATTTCTTCCCTTTCAAGCCATGAGTCAAATAACAGGACACACTGGGTTCTATAGCCTTGGTCGGCAACCAGTCTCCCGTAGAAGGCAATGGCAACCTACTGCGGGATAATCTTCTGCCCAATCAGTCATGTCTCTTTTGAGACATGATCGCCCAAGCGTGTATCACGTATGGCACTAAACTGACTGACTGAATATAAGAGTTGGAGACATGATTATGGCTTCTACTGGGCACAAAGTGGGGGATCGGTTTTCTATTGTTATGAAGTAATAAACTGATCCCCACTAGTTAATAAATAATAATATAATACATTTCTTCCCTTTCAAGCTATGAGTCAAATAACAGGACACATTGGGTTCTATAGCCTTGGTCGGCAACCAGTCTCCCGTAGAAGGCAATGGCAACCTACTGCGGGATAATCTTCTGCCCAATCAGTCATGTCTCTTTTGAGACATGATCGCCCAAGCGTGTATCACGTATGGCACTTAACTGACTGACTGAATATAAGAGTTGGAGACATGATTATGGCTTCTACTGGGCACAAAGTGGGGGATCGGTTTTCTATTGTTATGAAGTAATAAACTGATCCCCAATAGTTAATAAATAATAATATAATATATTTCTTCCCTTTCAAGCCATGAGTCAAATAACAGGACACATTGGGTTCTATAGCCTTGGTCGGCAACCAGTCTCCCGTAGAAGGCAATGGCAACCTACTGCGGGATAGTATTCTGCCCAGTCAGTCATGTCTCTTTCGAGACATGATCGCCCAAGCGTGTATCACGTATGGCACTAAACTGACTGACTGAATATAAGAGTTGGAGACATGATTATGGCTTCTACTGGGCACAAAGTGGGGGATCGGTTTTCTATTGTTATGAAGTAATAAACTGATCCCCACTAGTTAATAAATAATAATATAATACATTTCTTCCCTTTCAAGCTATGAGTCAAATAACAGGACACATTGGGTTCTATAGCCTTGGTCGGCAACCAGTCTCCCGTAGAAGGCAATGGCAACCTACTGCGGGATAATCTTCTGCCCAATCAGTCATGTCTCTTTCGAGACATGATCGCCCAAGCGTGTATCACGTATGGCACTTAACTGACTGACTGAATATAAGAGTTGGAGACATGATTATGGCTTCTACTGGGCACAAAGTGGGGGATCGGTTTTCTATTGTTATGAAGTAATAAACTGATCCCCACTAGTTAATAAATAATAATATAATACATTTCTTCCCTTTCAAGCCATGAGTCAAATAACAGGACACATTGGGTTCTATAGCCTTGGTCGGCAACCAGTCTCCCGTAGAAGGCAATGGCAACCTACTGCGGGATAGTATTCTGCCCAGTCAGTCATGTCTCTTTCGAGACATGATCGCCCAAGCGTGTATCACGTATGGCACTTAACTGATTGACTGAATATTATTATCATTTTCTGGGTCTCAAGCACGATTTTTGAGAGTGATGACCTTTTTCCAGTCTCTTTAGACTAATACCTTGTTTCCTTTTTAGAATTGGGTTTCCAAATTCACTCTAAAATCTACTTCAAGTTTATACTTTTAATTTCTTCACCTAAATTCTAAAAAGTTGTTAACAATTTATTTTTTATTTTTCATTTTTTAAAATTGCTTATGTGCGTTTTGGTGTAGTGGATATCGACTCGGAACGACAAATCGTGGAGCCGAGTTCGAATTCCAGTTGAATTCCTTGCATTCATTTACGCACAAATGCCCT
Source organism: Ascarosepion bandense (assembly GCA_037127315.1). Classification (NCBI taxonomy): domain Eukaryota; kingdom Metazoa; phylum Mollusca; class Cephalopoda; order Sepiida; family Sepiidae; genus Ascarosepion; species Ascarosepion bandense. Next base: position 1,114,026 of record JBBBDQ010001278.1, on the reverse strand, counting down.
TGGGAAAGCTATTGATCCGTCTCTTCGCATCCAGTTATGGGTTAAATAATAGTACATACCGGGTTCTACAGCCTTGGCTGGCAACCAGTCTACTGCAGAAAGCAATAGCAACCCACTGTGGCATAATCTTTTACCCAGTCAGTCATGTCTCTTTCAAAACATGATCGCCCAAAACGTGTATAACGTATGGCACTTAACTGACTGACTGAATATAATAGTTGGAAACATGATTAAGGCTTCTAATGGGAATAAAATGAGGGATCGGTTTTCTATTGTTATGAAGTAATACACTGATCCCCTACTAATTAGTAATATAATACATATCTTCTCCCTCTAGGGAGAAGATATGTATTATATGTATGAATCAAATTAGAGAATAGATTGGATTCTGTAGCCTTGGCTGCAACCTATCTACCGCAGAAAGCAATGGCAACCTACTGCGGGATAATCTTCCACTCAGTCATTTCTCTTTCGAGACATGATCGTCCAAGCGTGTATCACGTATGGCACTTAAGTGACTGACTGAATATAATAGTTGAAAACGTAATTAAGTCTTCAACTGGGCAAAAAGAGAGGGATCAGCTTCTATTGTTATGAAGTAATAAACTGGTCCCCCACTAATTACAACTTATTAATATAATACATATCTTCTCTCTCGGGCTATAAGTCAAATAGCAGGACGAATTTGGTTCTATAGCCTAGACTGGCAACCAGTCTATCGCAGAAAGCAATGAAAACCTCCTGCAAGATAATCTTCTGCTCAGTCAGCCATGTCTCTTTCGAGACATGATCGCCCAAGCCTGTATCACGTATTAACTGACTGAATGAAGATAATAGTTGGAAACATGAATAAAGTTTCTATTGAGCAAAAAGTGGGGGATCAGTTTTCTATTGTTATTAAGTATTAAACTGATCTCCCACTAATTACTACTTATTAATACAATCCGTTTCTTAACGTAACTGACTGAGAGTTCTGAAAACTTATTCGATAATTTTTTTCTTCTCTTTTTTCGTTAAGTGCCATACGTGATACACACTTTTGTCGATCATGTCTTGAAAGAGACATGACTGACTGGGCAGAAGATGTTTTATTCTGCTCTTTAAACTATAGCTGAAGCGAGAAGAAACGGATTGTATTGATAAGTAGTAATTAGTGGGGGATCAGTTTAATACTTAATAACAATAGAAAACTGATCTCCCACTTTTTGCTCAAGTTTATTTCTATTTCCAACTATTATCTTCATTCAGTCAGTTAATACGTGATACACGCTTGGGCGATCATGTCTCGAAAGTGACATGGCTGACTGAGCAGAAGATTATCTTGCAGTAGGTTGTCATTGCTTTCTGATAGTTAGGTTCACGTATCGTCAGGTTCCTCTGGTTTCCGGTCTCTTGAATAGAAGTAGAGATTAATCCTTTGTTTACTTTTTAGAACTGGGTTTCCGATTTCCTTGTAAGGTCTACTTCAAGTATATACTTCCAATTTCTTCAGCTAAATTCTAAGATCTTATTTACAATTTATTTTTTTTATTTTTTTAATTTGCTTCATAGGAATTGATATGTTCACCTATCGTCTGGTTCTTCAATTTTATGCTGCTGTCATCTCCGAATGCCCTCTAAACCTTTTCTTCTCAATATATAAGCAATTCGTTTGCTAATAGTCCGGCTCACATACCTTCCTAGTCTTTACATCAATAGTAGAAGTATATCTGTTTGGTTCCTGTTTAGTAGGTATCTCCACTCAAATTTTTGATACCTCAATTTTAATTGAATTTTTACAAATAAAAAAAATTTCTTGAAGCTATAATTTTAGCTTTAATTGAAAGGCAAGAGATTAAATTTACTAATTACAGTAAGCAAGATACCATAGTTCTTTTCAAACCGAAATTATATTGATCGGAATCAAAACATTTTAGTTTAAAAAATAAAAAAACTTTTCTCGCACTTCCCGCCTGTGGAACTCACTCCCGTATTCTTGCTTTCTTGACGGCTACGACCTCCAGAAATTTAAATGCAAAGTTAATACGCATCTACTAACCAATGGACTCTAGCTCTCTCCCCTCCCCTGTATAATCTTCACTTTCTCTCCGCCCATGTACCTGTCATCGCACCTGCTTTCTATTGTTCCTTTCTAACTAGTTTGTACTCCTCACTCTTTTCTAATTAATCTTTTTACATTTATGTAACCCCCTGCACATCAGTGGCGTTTCTGCCTTGCTCGGGATGAAATGATTAAAAAAAAAAAATTTCAAACTTTCCGCCATTGTTCATCGATTGTAAGTAGTAGCCAATTCTCGGTTTTAAAAACATCTTACAAAAATAATATACATCTCGCTGACACATTATTTTATTGAAATTACCGAATTTAAACTTACCTGAAGTTCCCTTGAAACAAGAATTACTTGCTTATTGCCTGAAATTTTTCAAAAGAACGTTTCTCAATTACGGTAGCCTTGTTATCGCAGCTATCAACACCTTATCAGTGGCGTGGTTGATGATTTACAGTATGGAAGACGAATTTGGTATAAAAAAAGCTTTATATACCAATTTTTTTTTCATGTAAGGGAGGTCAACCTTTTAATGATAAAGATCGCGTACGGCCACCCGTACAAACAAAATACGGGTCATCAACAAGCAGAAAATTAAAATGTTTTAATTATTTAACAAAAAATGAGCATCCTTATTTAGAGCAAGATTTTAGATTTTTCGATTAGTAAATATATTCGCCACACATTAATTTAAAAAAATCTGAGAGACCTATGAGGAAGAAACTTTTAAAAGATTGAAACATTTTACAAATTACTTAATAAAACAATTAAAAAATAATAAAAACGGAAGCAATTCTTGTAAAACTTCAATATTAATGGACATTTTTTCTATTCAGAATTTATGTTTATAAAAGCAATTAAAAGTTTATCTGAAGAAAAAATGGCATAGTTTTATTGCATTTTTGTTTTCCTAATTCGGAACAGATGTTGAAGAAAAAAGACAGTTGATTAGCATTTCACAATGACTCCTGAATTTAATTGAAATTATCTATATGTTGAGACCTAGTCGCATTTTTCGACACTTCTGGAAATTAATTCGCGGATGGAGTAACATATGTAAAAAAAAATGTTTTTACCAATATTTTCTAAAAATAATTCTTTCGAAACCGATTTCAGTCAATTATAAATAAGTCCTGAAACTTTCATCAAAATCCAACCATTATTTTATTTTTGCAAGAATTTTAAAATTAATGTAACTTTCACAGTCAAAAAATGCCTTTGCGTAATATTACGTTTTGACGTAATAAATTCTAGCGTCAATTTATGCCTCGCACTGACGAGAGAAAAAATATTTTCTACCACTAAATGAACCTGTTAGAAACAATTTAAAAACTTTGTAAAAATAATTTAAAAAATACTTTGATCTATCCTCTTCATGACAGCATGAACATTTTGCCGAGAAAACTTGTTTTTATTTAGTTTGAGGCCTTTTCCTACAGACTATGCTGTTCTTTCAACGATTTTGTTAGACATACCTACTAGGATTTCGTTTCCGGTTCCGTCTGAAGTCTTTTTCAACTGTATATTTCTATCATCTTCGAATAAACTTTGAACTTTTTGTCTCCTCAAATGGTTCACTTATCGTCTGGTCATTTGAAAAATAGTAGATTGTTATCTTTCGTTTTTGTTTAAGATTGGGTTTCCGGTTCCGTCTAAAGTCTTCTTCAACTCTGTACTTCTATATTCTCCGAATGAGCTCAGAACTTTTTTCTCCTCAATTGGTTTGCTTATCGTCTGGTCATTTGAACAGTAGCAGATTTTTATCGTTTGTTTCATGTTTAGGATTGAGTTTCCGGTTCCGTTTGAAATCTTTTCATTCTCTTACACTTTAAGTAACCTCTTAAGAGGATAAGGTGAAAAGATTAAAAAAAAAAGGATTCTGCTGTTGAACTTAATAATTACATACTATGAGCATGTTTCTGTGTCTTTTTCTTCTCTCCCAATATGAGTATACAGTTTCGCCTATCGTCAACTCTATTCCCCAAACGTCTCCAAATGAACTCTGAAATTTTATTCACTAATTAAATTTTCCCCTCATCATCTCTAGAATTAGCCGTTAAAATTCCTGCAAAGCCACTAGAACTTCTTGTTCTTTATTACGTTCATTGAACACCGCACGGCAACTCTCTACCTTGAGTGGCTCTTGGGTCTTGTATTATTAAAAAAAGATTAGAATATAGTATCTTCCCGTCTGATTTATATTCTCTGTTCATTTGTGTGGCCATTACGATATTTATTTTATTCACGATATTTTCAATTCACGCAAACATTCTTAGGAAAATCATTAATAAAATTGTTTCCTTTGCACAGGTAAGGGTTAAATAACAGCGTAAACTATTCACTCTAGTCATGGTTGGCATTCAATGTAGAAAGACAGCTCTAAATTCAAAACCATGGACCAAACAACGGGAATTCTTTTCGATGTAATTCACAAGTAGTCGTGGCAATTAATAGGTTATAAAGAAAAGCAAGTTGTAGAGGTCTATATTCGTCTAGAGTTCATGGTATCTAAACTTATATAATAAATGGAACTTTGTCTGTATGTGTCTGTGTGTGTGTGTGTGTGTCTCTCTCTCTCTCTCTCTCTCTCTCTCTCTCTCTCTCTCTGTGTGTGTGTAGACTCCGAAAAGGCTGAACCGATTTTCTTGAAAATGTACACAGTTGTACTATAATCGTCTGCGAGTGTTCTTAGCTAAGTTTTTTGTCGCGGTACCCCGAATAAATATCGAAAATCGATAATCGAAAAAATCTGGTTATAGAAGGATTGGTCCAATTTTAATCAAATTTGATACACTCATAATGATATTCAAGTTTCAAGGTTTCAGTTCATACAATAGTGCAGAAAATCGATAATATATATATATATATATATATATATATATATATATATATATTAGGCAAGATGTTTGTGTGTGCATCTGTTTGTCTGCCTATATGTCTGTATTTTTCAGCCCTTTTATTTTAGTTTTTGCTTCGGGTTTGGCTCTAAGTAGATATAATTGTAATTTCTTAGTCTCAGCCATGATACCATTTACTCACAGGACTTATTTAGCCTTCAAAATTCAGTTTACGACGAAAAAAAACTTATTTGATATCGATAGCAGGAAATCAAAATTTGACTTACATCCATTCATTTTTCTTTCAGTCTACGGTTTCGCTTTAACTGGAAACAACAACTATGGCTTTTTAGTCTTTCGTGCCAACGTCCAAAGAGTCTGAGCTCCAGGACCATGGATTAGTTTTAAAGCTTTCATTACACCCGAGCAACGCCGGGCTATACTGCAAGTTAACAATTAAAGCCAATGTTGAAATTACTCAAATATCTTCTCTCAAGAATACAATTCGCAGATAATAAATTAAAAGAAGCTGATCTGTGGAGAATCATGATCGCCTATCAGGGTTTCTCAAGCATGGAGTATTCCCCGAGGGGTATTTTTAGGGTTTCGATTATGGGATCTTTTATTTCTTCTTGTTCGTTATTTACATAATTTGGATTCCATTCTTCTTCTTTTATGTGCCCTGTCCCTTCAGTGCGCCTTCTGAGTACGCCTTCTCCTGTTACACGGTGCAATTTTCGTTCTGTCATCCACCTGATTAGGTCCTTCAAATATGTTATCCGTTGCTTTCCCCTGTCTCTTTTTTCCATCTATCTGGCCTGTTAGTATCAGGTTCTCCAGGCTCTTCTTTTCGTTGCGTGTCCCAGGAACTTCAACTGTCTCTTCCTGATGCTCAGTATTAATTTCCTTTTTGTTTCCATCATTTCCAAGACCTCATCATTGCCCACATGCTCGTATGTGTGTAAAAAAGACACTATAAGAAATATATTTTTCAATATGGAGTCACATTAATAATCAACAATGGAGTATACAGCCCACGTTGAGTATTTTATTGCATTGCGTTTTTTAAAGAAATTATTTCAAAAAAAAGTTTTTATCATCATATCCCCCCAAGCCACTGTTTTGCAGGGGGTTACAGAGAAGGAAAGTTATAAGAAAGAGTGACAGGTTATAGGGGGTGTCAGGAAGTGGGTAAGAGAAGGATGACATTGGCCATAAAGTGAGGCATCAATTTATATGTTGCTTGTTATTTCAAACTGATCCCCCACTTTATATTTACATAATAATTTCTTGTCTGTTGATCAGCCGTAAAAAACAAATCAGTCAGTCAATGAAATACTGATTATCTACACATGCATGTCTTTTAGATTTATTTACATTCTCTGGAATATAAATGGATAGAATTTTATTTTTTATAATCATTTCGCCCCAAGCAAGGCATTTTACTGCCACTGTTTTGCAGGGGGTTACATAGAAAGACAGTTATGAAAAAGAGTGATAGGTTATAGGGGGTGTCAGGAAGTGGGTGAGAGAATAATGGGAATACTGATGAGAGTGGAGTGGATGGAGAAAGGAGCATGAGAGAAAGGATGCAAGTTAGTGAGACAGTAGATGACTACTGACTTTACATTTAAATTGTTGGAGATTGTAACTGTCGGGGAAGCAAGTAAACGGACGGGAATTTCACAGGCGGGAAGTGCGAGAGAAGAAGCTGATGAAGTAGAATTTGCGTTTACAATTTATTGGCTTCACAGTAAAAGGGTGGGACGTAATTGCTAAATATTGTGGCTCGAGTAAATTCATATAAAGGGGGCACCATTGAGCGAAGTTCATCGGAGCAGAAGCCGTGAAAGTATTTGTAGAAGAGACACAGGGAAGCCATATTGCGCCGGTGAAAAAGCGACTGTATCCTAGCTGCCAAGTCGGGATCGATCAAATTACAGATTCTCCGTTGGTGGATAGCAGGAGCACTCGACCAGATATGGCATCAGTATTCAAAGCACGGGCGGATGATAGATTTATATATGTGCAGGGTTGTTTCAGGCGGACAAAACTTCCTGGCCCTACACAGAGAACCGGCTTTCTTAGCAGCGGATTTAGCTATGGATTCTATACAGTCATTCAACTTTAGGTCTGTTGTGTGAGTTAAGCCGAGGAGGTGCAGTGTTTTGCTTTCAGGGAGACTAGCCTGAGCCATGCTAATGGTGGAGAGGGTAGGAGCGATTGTCTGTGGTGGTTAATAGAAAAAATAATAATCCATGTAAACGTATATGTTCTAATATGGAACCCAAGCATTTGAAGACTGTTTTCGGAGGAGGGAGCGGATGAGGGCACCGTTTGTTCCAACTGTCATGAAGGCGGTGATACCAGGTGGTGCGTAGCGCTAAGGTACTATAGGCGCAGGGTACTATAGGCGCAAGGTACTATAGGCGCCGAGGTCGTTCACAACCATGAGAGCGAGAGAGAGAGACAGACAGACAGACAGACAGACAGAGAAAGAGAGAAAAGAGAAAAAAATGAACATTTTCAATAATATATGCATACTCTTTGGAATGCATCTTCGGAGTTAGACGATCTTGTAAAAGTGGGTCATGACATTCTGATTTATGGTAAAAAAAAAATTAGGCAAAAAGGTTAAGAATCACTGCTCTAAGAATATATTTTGGCGATAATAATGGTTTACAAGTCTTACTAATTTTTTCTTTTAATTCCTTTCGTTTAATCAGTAGATAAATTGATTGATTCGTTTTCTACGGCCTATCAGCCCTTTGCTGGTTATTTAAAGCCAGAAAATATTTTTAGATTTTAAGAATATATTTTGGTGATAATAATGGTTTACAAGTCTTACTAATTTTGTCTTTTAATTTCTGCTGCTTTATCAGTAGATAAATTGATTGATTCGTTTTCTACGGTTTATCTATCCTTTCCAGGTTATTTAATGCCAGAAAATATTTTTCGATTCTAAGAATATATTTTGGCGATAATAATGGTTTACAAGTCTTACAAATTTCTTCTTTTATTTTCTTCTGCTTAATCAGTAGATTGATTGATTGATTCGTTTTCTACGGCCTATCAGCCCTTTGCTGGTTATTTAAAGCCAGAAAATATTTTTCGATTCTAAGAATATATTTTGGTGATAATAATGGTTTACAAGTCTTACAAATTTCTTCTTTTAATTTCTTCTGCTTAATCAGTAGATTGATTGGTTCATTCATTTTCTATGGTTTATCAACCCTTTGCAGGTTATTTAGATCCGAAAAATATTGTGGGAATTTAGCAATATTCTTTTGCTTGTGAATATTGAGCTAACAATTTTTTCCGTATATAAGCCTTACTATTTAACCCATATCTAGTCTCCCAAACGTCATGGCAATTCACAATTCTAAAGGAAAAGGACTGTGTGGTGAGCCATTACAGAGACAAGATGTTTCAAAGAACAGCGGGTAGGGGCGACTGTGAAATGGCAAACCTTACAAAAGCAAGCTGCGGGTAGCAATGATTACCTATGTCCGGCAAGGGCACATAAGAAAATGAATACACACTTGAGAGAAATGTAATCTGTTGCCAATGTATTTGCAAGATTATAGGGATTTAATGGTTAATAAATGGTAATAAAAAAGAATTGATCACATAAGCTCTTCCATAAATCACAAGTAATTCCTTTTCGTTTTGGCAATGGTTCTGCTACATAAACAAGAATCGCTGATAAGAGGCAAAGAAGCGTGAATTTTGACGTTTTGATATATATAGAATTTTCTAGAAATTTCTTATCGCATTCCAGCAATGTTTAGACGTTCTGGCATCCTAGAAAGACATTATAGTAATCAAGAACCTGTATTGGCTACAAACTGCCTTCATACGGACAGGAAACATGTTCAGCAGGTATACAAAGATAGCAAAAGTTGCAAGACAAGGATGCGTCTTCTCACCAGATCTATTCAATCTATACAGCGAGACGATTCTGTGAGTGCTAGAAGACCTGCCAGGATTCGTTATTAGAGAACGCAGTCTGAACAATATATGATAGGCAGATGATACAGTGCTGATAGCAGACACGGAAAATAAACTACAAGATCTCCTACAGAAAATCTATACTTATTTATAAATGGAACTTTGTCTGTGTGTCTGTGTCTGTGTCCTTTACCTATAGACTCCGAAACGGCTGGACCGATTTTCTTGAAAATTTACACAGTTGTACTATAAGCGTCTGCGAGTGTTCTTAGCTAGGTTTTGTGTCGAGGTACACCCAATAAATATCGAAAATCGATAATCGAAAAATGGGGTTATAGAAGGAGTGGTCCGATTTTAATCAAATTTGATACAAAAATAGACAAAGACATAAGAAACGATATTCAGAAGTTTCAAGGTTGCAGTTCTTACAATAGTGCAGAAAATCGATAATATATATATAAAAGGCAAGATGTTTGTGTGTGTGTCTGACACAATTTTTATCTGATTCTCACCAAACTTCACACAAATATTCTTTAGGCTGAGTCTGATCTCCAGAACCATGGATTAGTTTTACGGCTTTCATTACACCCGAGCAACGCAGAGCTATACTGCTAGTATATATATATAGTTTAGTAAAATGAAAAGAAAGGAGTACATATAAACTATGAGAAAATTGAATGTATAGTAATCAGTAAAAAGAGGAAAAAATGCCAACGACAAGTCGGGGATACTAAAATCAAGTCCCGCGCTTAAATTCATAAAGTCTAGGCACTAAATAGGAAAGTCCAACAGAACATTTATCATGAAAATATTTATAAAAATGGCATTGTGAGGCTATGTTACGGCGGTGGAAAAATAACTAAAGCTGAGATGCCAGTCCAGCAACGATAATATATCGCATTCTCGGTGTTGGTAGTTCGAAGGACATTTTTCTTGCTTCAAGTCGGTTTGTTATGAAATTACCAGTCGTGCATCGTCATAGGTAAGACTAGATATTACATAATAGCTCAGCATTCTGTTATTGAAGTAACGTTAAACATAGAAGACGCGTCTTGCTCCTTTTTGTTTAGATCATTTCACCCCGAGCAAGGCAGTTTTACTGCCTCTGTTGCGCAGGGGTGTCACATAAGGGGAAATGATGAGAAAGAGGGGCAGGTTATAGGGGTTGTCAGGAAGAGGGTAATAGAATGATGAGAATACTGGTGAGATGGGGTGGAGTGAATGGAGAAAAGAGATAGATAGAAAGGATGCTTGTTAGGGAGATAAGAGATGACTATTGACCTTACATTTAAATTCTTGGAGATTGTAGCTGTCGAGGAAGCAAGTAAACGGAAGGGAATTCCACAAGCGGGAAGTGCGAGAAAAGAAGCTGATAGAGTAGAAATTGCGGTTACATTTTATCGGCTTCAGTGTAAAAGGGTGGGACCTAGTTGCTAGTCTAGTAGCTCGAGTAAATTCATACATAGGGGGCACCAGTGAGCTAAGTTCATTGGAGCAGAAGCCGTGAAAGTATTTGTTTGCCCGATACTGTTATATTTAATCAATAATTTAAGGTCAACGTTTTTAACCCTTAAGTCTGAACACATTGTTTGCTTAAAAACAAAAAGCTAGGATACAGTTGCTTTCTCACCAACGCAGTGTGGCTTCCTTGTGTCTCTTCTACAAATACTTTCACAGTTTCTGCTCCGATGAACTTAGCTCACGGGTACCCCTTATATATATGAATTTACTCGAGCCACAAGATTAGCAACTAGGTCCCACCCTTTTACTGTGAAACCAACAAAATGTAAACGCAAATTCTACTTCATCAGCTTCTTTTTTCGCACTTCCCGCCTGTGGAATTCCCTTTCGCTTACTTGCTTTCCCGACAGCGGCAATCTTCAAGAATTCAAATGTAAAGTCAATAGCCATCTCCTGTCTCACTACCTTGCATCTTATCTCTCAAGCTCCTTAGTCTACTCTCATTCTCATCCTTCTCTTACCCTCTTCCTGACACCCCTGTAACCTGTCACTTTTTTTCATAACATTCCTCCTATATACCCACTGCAAAACAGTGGCAGTAAAATGTCTTGCTTGGGGCGAAAAAGGACGACATGTTAATTCATTTCCGGCAATGCTGGTCAGCGGTGACGTCTTTATTAAACTATTAACGCGAACTGAAACGAAGCAACTTAACCTTATTTTTTGACCTGATTTGGGGATATAAACCTTGAAACGACATCTCGATTGCGATGTAGCAATAAGGCAGAATATTGTCCACCCGTCTGATACCAGAATTCCGACAGGATTTATTCAATCGTCACAGACCACTTTAGAGAAACGGCAGGCTTCAAGTCAAGGAGTTGACCGTTTTAGTTGATATTAAGCTGTTCGAATCGCAGACAGCCTTTAGAGAGATGGAAAATAATTATCGTTACACTTATCAAATCTTTCTTTCGTATGTGCCGTCTTTCTCTGGGACGTTTGAGATCATAGATTTCTTTTCCTTTGTAGCTTTCAATATTTGAAATCGCTATGTAGGTGATGCGTTGCTTTTTCCCACCCCTCGTGCTTTCAATCTGCCCTTTGAGTATCAAATTTTCGAAGCTCTCTTTCCTCATTTCCCCTAGAAGTGTCAACTCTCTTTTCTTCTGTTAAATATCAGTAAGTTTTGCGCCATCTGTGACACACGCTTAGGCGATCATGTCTCTAAAGAGACATGAATGGTTGGGCAGAGGATGTTCCTGCAGCAGGTTGCTATTACGTTCTGCGATAAACTGGTTGCTAACCAGGTTATAGAGCACAATCTGTCTTACTATTTAACCCTAGAACACTAGCCATATGTATATAGTACCCAGCACAATTTTTCCTATTTTTAATTACAATTCTCAGTACCTGATTTTCTTACCTAAATAATGTTTTTCAGTTCCTACTAAAGGTAACTCAAAGCACAAAGTTTGAAGTGCGTGTAAGTAAAATAATTAAAATAAAGATTCATATTTAATTTTTTTTTTTTCGAAATCGGGTATGATTACCCATGTTTAGTAGTGATGTAACCTTAATTGATGGTTAGTGTTCGTGGGTTAACCTATAGCCGGAATAAGATGTGACGGATTAATTTCTTTTTCAAGGATATTTGCGCCAAAGTGAATGCAAGGAATTTAACTAGAATTCGAACTTGGCTCATCTACATCCTCGTAGCTGATATGTTAATGCCATAATATTCTTAGCAGCTACTGTTAAACCACAAGTTTCTGCTTCATCTGTGAGGAGATTTTAGATAAAACACATTTAGATCAATTGTCAGTTTTTAATCTTAACTAAGGATAGTGGATTTATGTTGTTGTGTGATAAATATCAGCTCAGAATGAGAAACCGTAGAGCCAGTTTCGAATTTCAGTCGAATTCGTTTTATTCACTTACGCACAAATCCCCTTGGGAAAGGTATTAAGCTATCTAATCTCCCTCCAGCTATGGGTTGAATAGTAGAACAGTTCGGCTGGTTGTTGGGGTTTTATGGCATATCAACCACTATGGATTATTTAATGCCAAATCCAGTTTATATTAAATATATATAATTTGTGAACATAATTTAAGGTTTGGTTTGGTTTGTTTTACGGCATATCAACCTAAATGGGTCATTTATTGCCGATAAAATTTTTCCAATAGATTTGTATGAATAGAATATACTTTCTTTGCAAAGCGGGCTTCGTTGAGAGTCAGGTGGATTGCTGGTAATATTTTTTTCCTTCATATATTTTTGTTGGTTCCTTCAAAAACATATTTCTGTTGGTAACATTTTTCCTTCAAAAATGTATTTTTGTTGGTAACATTTTTCACTGAAAAAGTCTTGTTGGTAAATACTTTCATAACATTTCGTCCTCGGTTTGGGGGTTAACTCTTTAATCCAAAACACCCTAACAGGTGCTATCACTCCGGGTCAAAGTGGACCTTGGAACAACAGCAATTAAGAGGTGGCTTCATGCTCCTCACAACCAGAGACCTTGCTACCGGATGCAGTTTACGGTCATACCCATGTTCTAAAACAGTTTGGGTTTTATAGCCTTCGTTGGCAACCAGTCTACCGCAAAAAGTAATGACAAGCTGCATGAAAATATACTGCTTAGTCAGTCATGCCTCTTTCGAGACATGATCGCCCAAGCGTGTATCAGGTATAGAAATTAACTGATTTCATAGGTAGCAGAAATGTGGGCCTACGTAAGTATGATGAGAATTCCGTAGACTGAAGATGCAAACAACGACGATATTCCGGAGAAAATGGAAACAAAAAGAACATTATATATAGAATAAAAAAAAGTCAGTTCACATTACCAGGAAAGACGGTTTGGAGAATTTGACACCCACAAAACATATTGAAAGCAAGAGGGAGCGAGAAAAGCATCGGGTGACCTACCTATCGAGCTTCTTTAAATGATAGCAAAAACACAAAACTTACTGTGAGCTACATTGAACAGGAAGAGATGGAAAGCCCTGATCGGCGCGGAACGTTTAAATTCGATTCGCACTTCTCTCAAATAATCTTAGAAAAATATGAATCTATCTTCCAAGATGGGCGGAAATCTCTCGTCTTGGTGTGATTGTCACGTCACGTGACGTGTCGGAAGCTGTGAATGACTTAGCAGCGCAATGGTTAGAAAGCTGATACTAAGTTCAATTCAATGAAACATTTCATAGTTGTTCACCTAATACAAGTCCAAGTTAATGAATACTGAATGAATATGTTTTATGTAGATAAGAGGTGACCCTAGGCTTGAAAAGGTTAACATTATAGTGATCGGGGAAGCATTATCTCGGGAGTCTGTTCCACAATATACTGTTATGTAAATACATATGAAAATTAATGGGTATGTACTTCGAATTCCAGCTGAAACCATTGTATTCACTTATGCGCAAATACCCTTGGGAAAGGTATTAATCCGTCTCTTCCTTCCAGTTATGGGTTAAATAGCAGGACAGATTGGGTTCTATAGCCTTGGTCGGCAACCAGTCTACCGCAGAAAGCAATGTCAACCTACTGCGGGATAATCTTCTGCCCAGTCAATCATGTCTCTTTCGAGACATGATCGCCCAAGCGTGTATAACGTATGGCACCTAAACTGACTGACCAAACATATAATAATTCTGCTTGTTCCTTCCTTAGTTAGTTACTTACTTAGTTAGCAACTTACTTCCTCCGTTCGTTACGCCACTGAAAAATAATAACACACTTACTCTCTACACGTGCTTTTCTTTCCCCTGTATCATTTTACTCTCCTCAGCCTTTCTCTTTGCCAAATGGAAGGGTGGTAAAGAGTGAGAGAGTAGGAGGAGAGAGCCTATAGCATTACCGTATCAGTAGCAGCTTAAGCTGGTGCTTGTAGTAATAATTTGTGTGTGTGTATATGTGTGTGTACTGTACAACATAGTAAAGATAAGTAGGTTTTTTTGCCGTATTCCGCGATCTAATAACGAAATTTCTGGCCTCTGTACCCTTGACCATTACTCGGTTGGTCCTTTCTGTTTACAATGGACACAGGAGCCAAAATTATTCAGTAATAAAAAAAACATTTTCTCTTTCAAAATCTCTTACAAGATAACGTACAGTATTTTGGTTATGGTCTGTGCATACGCCGCTTAATATAATATAAGATTACAGTAAAGTAGCTTCTATGGACATTACATTTATAGATATTTTGGTTATGGTCTGTGCATACGCCGCTTAATATAATATAAGATTACAGTAAAGTAGCTTCTATGGACATTACTTTAATAGATATTTTGGTTATGGTCTGTGCATACGCCGCTTAATATAATATAAGATTACAGTAAAGTAGCTTCTATGGACATTACTTTAATAGATATTTTGGTTATAGTCTGTGCATACGCCGCTTAATATAATATAAGATTACAGTAAAATAGCTTCTATGGACGTTACTTTTATAGATATTTTGGTTATGGTCTGTGCATACGCCGCTTAATATAATATAAGATTACAGTAAAGTAGCTTCTATGGACATTACATTTATAGATATTTTGGTTATGGTCAGTGCATACGCCGCTTAATATAATATAAGATTACAGTAAAGTAGCTTCTATGGACATTACTTTTATAGATATTTTGGTTATGGTCTGTGCATACGCCGCTTAATATAATATAAGATTACAGTAAAGTAGCTTCTATGGACATTACTTTTATAGATATTTTTGTTATGGTCTGTGCATACGCCGCTTAATATAATATAAGATTACAGTAAAGTAGCTTCTATGGACATTACTTTTATAGATGTTTTGGTTATGGTCTGTGCATACGCCGCTTAATATAATATAAGATTACAATAGAGTAGCTTCTATGGACATTACTTTTATAGATATTTTGGTTATGTTCTGTGTATACGCCGCTTAATATAATATAAGATTACAGTAAAGTAGCTTCTATGGACATTACTTTTATAGATATTTTGGTTATGGTCTGTGCATACGCCGCTTAATATAATATAAGATTACAGTAAAGTAGCTTCTATGGACATTACTTTTATAGATATTTTGGTTATGGTCTGTGCATACGTAGCTTAATATAATATAATATTTCAGTAAAGTAGCTTCTATGGACATTACTTTTATAGATATTTTGGTTATGGTCTATGCATACGTCGCTTAATATAATATAAGATTACAGTAAAGTAGCTTATATGGACATTACTTTTATAGATATTTTGGTTATGGTCTGTGCATACGCCGCTTAATATAATATAAGATTACAGTAAAGTAGCTTCTATGGACATTACTTTTATAGATATTTTGGTTATGGTCTGTGCATACGCCGCTTAATATAATATAAGATTACAATAAAGTAGCTCCTATGGACATTACTTTTATAGATATTTTGGTTATGGTCTGTGCATACGCCGCTTAATATAATATAAGATTACAGTAAAGTAGCTTCTATGGACATTACTTTTATAGATATTTTGGTTATGGTCTGTGCATACGCCGCTTAATATAATATAAGATTACAGTAAAGTAGCTCCTATGGACATTACTTTTATAGATATTTTGGTTATGGTCTGTGCATATGCCGCTTAATATAATATAAGATTACAGTAAAGTAGCTTCTATGGACATTACTTTTATAGATATTTTGGTTATGGTCTGTGCATACGCCGCTTAATATAATATAAGATTACAGTAAAGTAGCTCCTATGGACATTACTTTTATAGATATTTTGGTTATGGTCTGTGCATACGCCGCTTAATATAATATAAGATTACAGTAAAGTAGCTTCTATGGACATTACTTTTATAGATATTTTGGTTATGGTCTGTGCATACGCCGCTTAATATAATATAAGATTACAGTAAAGTAGCTCCTATGGACATTACTTTTATAGATATTTTGGTTATGGTCTGTGCATACGCCGCTTAATATAATATAAGATTACAGTAAAGTAGCTTCTATGGACATTACTTTTATAGATATTTTGGTTATGGTCTGTGCATACGCCGCATAATATAATATAAGATTACAGTAAAGTAGCTTCTATGGACATTACTTTTATAGATATTTTTGTTATGGTCTGTGCATACGCCGCTTAATATAATATAAGATTACAGTAAAGTAGCTTCTATGGACATTACTTTTATAGATATTTTGGTTATGGTCTGTGCATACGCCGCTTAATATAATATAAGATTACAGTAAAGTAGCTTCTATGGACATTACTTTTATAGATATTTTGGTTATGGTCTGTGCATACGCCGCTTAATATAATATAAGATTACAGTAAAGTAGCTCCTATGGACATTACTTTTATAGATATTTTGGTTATGGTCTGTGCATATGCCGCTTAATATAATATAAGATTAGAGTAAAGTAGCTTCTATGGACATTACTTTTATAGATATTTTGGTTATGGTCTGTGCATACGCCGCTTAATATAATATAAGATTACAGTAAAGTAGCTCCTATGGACATTACTTTTATAGATATTTTGGTTATGGTCTGTGCATACGCCGCTTAATATAATATAAGATTACAGTAAAGTAGCTTCTATGGACATTACTTTTATAGATATTTTGGTTATGGTCTGTGCATACGCCGCTTAATATAATATAAGATTACAGTAAAGTAGCTCCTATGGACATTACTTTTATAGATATTTTGGTTATGGTCTGTGCATACGCCGCTTAATATAATATAAGATTACAGTAAAGTAGCTTCTATGGACATTACTTTTATAGATATTTTTGTTATGGTCTGTGCATACGCCGCTTAATATAATATAAGATTACAGTAAAGTAGCTTCTATGGACATTACATTTATAGATATTTTGGTTATGGTCTGTGCATACGCCGCTTAATATAATATAAGAATACAGTAAAGTAGCTTCTATGGACATTACTTTTATAGATATTTTGGTTATGGTCTGTGCATACGCCGCTTAATATAATATAAGATTACAGTAAAGTAGCTTCTATGGACATTAACTTTATAGATGTTTTGGTTATGGTCTGTGCATACGTCGCTTAATATAATATAAGATTACAGTAAAGTAGCTTCTATGGACATTACTTTTATAGATATTTTCGTTATGGTCTGTGCTTACGCCGCTTAATATAATATAAGATTACAGTTAAGTAGCTTCTATGGTCATTACTTTTATAGATATTTTAATAAAATTACGCACTGTGCTATCGTTATTTTATTATCCAATACCTTTACGTTTGAAGATGTTTTAGAAGTCCTTATAGCGAAAATTCAGCTTATTTATTAAATGACCCTCGTAGAAGACTTTATACCGAAAAATTCATCTTATGTATTGAATGACCCTCGTAGAAGTCCTTATACCGAAAAATTCACCTTGTTTATTGAATGACCCTCGTAGAAGTCTTTATACCGAAAAATTCACCTTGTTTATTGAATGAACCTCGTAGAAGTCCTTATACCGAAAAATTCACCTTATTTATTGAATGACCCTCGTAGAAGTCCTTATACCGAAAAGTTCACCTCATTTATTGAATGACCCTCGTAGAAGTCCTTATACCGAAAAATTCACCTTGTTTATTGAATGACCCTCGTAGAAGACCTTATAGCGAAAAATTCACCTCATTTATTGAATGACCCTCGTAGAAGTCTTTATACCGAAAAATTCACATTATTTATTGAATGACCCTCGTAGAAGTCCTTATACCGA
Source organism: Ascarosepion bandense (assembly GCA_037127315.1). Lineage (NCBI taxonomy): Eukaryota > Metazoa > Mollusca > Cephalopoda > Sepiida > Sepiidae > Ascarosepion > Ascarosepion bandense. The sequence goes on along the minus strand of JBBBDQ010001278.1, from coordinate 1,096,019 downwards.
AAAATTCACCTTATTTATTGAATGACCTTCGTAGAAGTCCTTATACCGAAAAATTCACCTTATTTATTGAATGACCCTCGTAGAAGTCCTTATACCGAAAAATTCACCTTATTTATTGAATGACCCTCGTAGAAGACCTTATACCGAAAAATTCACCTTATTTATTGAATGACCTTCGTAGAAGACTTTATACCGAAAAATTCACCTCATTTATTGAATGACCCTCGTAGAAGACTTTATACCGAAAAATTCACCTCATTTATTGAATGACCCTCGTAGAAGACTTTATACCGAAAAATTCACCTCATTTATTGAATGACCCTCGTAGAAGTCCTTATACCGAAAAATTCACCTTATTTATTGAATGACCCTCGTAGAAGTCCTTATACCAAAAAATTCACCTTGTTTATTGAATGACTCTCGTAGAAGTCCTTATACCGAAAAATTCACCTTGTTTCTTGAATGACCCTCGTAGAAGTCCTTATACCGAAAAATTCACCTCATTTATTGAATGACCCTCGTAGAAGTCCTTATACCAAAAAATTCACCTTGTTTATTGACTGACCCTCGTAGAAGTCCTTATACCAAAAAATTCACCTTATTTATTGAATGACCCTCGTAGAAGTCCTTATACCAAAAAATTCACCTTGTTTATTGAATGACTCTCGTAGAAGTCCTTATACCAAAAAATTCACCTTGTTTATTGAATGACCCTCGTAGAAGTCTTTATACCGAAAAATTCACCTCATTTATTGAATGACCCTCGTAGAAGTCCTTATACCGAAAAATTCACATTATTTATTGAATGACCCTCGTAGATGTCCTTATACCGAAAAATTCACCTTATTTATTGAATGACCCTCGTAGAAGTCCTTATACCAAAAAATTCACCTTATTCATTGAATGACCCTCGTAGAAGTCCTTATACCGAAAAATTCACATTATTTATTGAATGACCCTCGTAGAAGTCCTTATACCAAAAAATTCACCTTATTCATTGAATGACCCTCGTAGAAGTCCTTCTACCGAATAATTCACCTTATTTACTGAATGACCCTCGTAGAAGTCCTTATACCGAAAAATTCACCTTGTTTATTGAATGACCCTCGTAGAAGTCCTTATACCGAAAAATTCACCTCATTTATTGAATGACCCTCGTAGAAGTCCTTATACCGAAAAATTCACGTTGTTTATTGAATGACCCTCGTAGAAGACCTTATAGCGAAAAATTCACCTCATTTATTGAATGACCTTCGTAGAAGTCTTTATACCGAAAAATTCACATTATTTATTGAATGACCCTCGTAGAAGTCCTTATACCGAAAAATTCACCTTATTTATTGAATGACCTTCGTAGAAGTCCTTATACCGAAAAATTCACCTTATTTATTGAATGACCCTCGTAGAAGTCCTTATACCGAAAAATTCACCTTATTTATTGAATGACCCTCGTAGAAGACCTTATACCGAAAAATTCACCTTATTTATTGAATGACCTTCGTAGAAGACTTTATACCGAAAAATTCACCTCATTTATTGAATGACCCTCGTAGAAGACTTTATACCGAAAAATTCACCTCATTTATTGAATGACCCTCGTAGAAGTCCTTATACCGAAAAATTCACCTTATTTATTGAATGACCCTCGTAGAAGTCCTTATACCGAAAAATTCACCTTGTTTCTTGAATGACCCTCGTAGAAGTCCTTATACCGAAAAATTCACCTCATTTATTGAATGACCCTCGTAGAAGTCCTTATACCAAAAAATTCACCTTGTTTATTGACTGACCCTCGTAGAAGTCCTTATACCAAAAAATTCACCTTATTTATTGAATGACCCTCGTAGACGTCCTTATACCAAAAAATTCACCTTGTTTATTGAATGACTCTCGTAGAAGTCCTTATACCAAAAAATTCACCTTGTTTATTGAATGACCCTCGTAGAAGTCCTTATACCGAAAAATTCACCTCATTTATTGAATGACCCTCGTAGAAGTCCTTATACCGAAAATTCACCTTATTTACTGAATGACCTCGTAGAAGTCCTTATACCGAAAAATTCACATTATTTATTGAATGACCCTCGTAGATGTCCTTATACCGAAAAATTCACCTTATTTATTGAATGACCTCGTAGAAGTCCTTATACCAAAAAATTCACCTTATTCATTGAATGACCCTCGTAGAAGTCCTTATACCGAAAAATTCACATTATTTATTGAATGACCTCGTAGAAGTCCTTATACCAAAAAATTAATTCATTCATTGAATGACCCTCGTAGAAGTCCTTCTACCGAATAATTCACCTTATTTACTGAATGACCCTCGTAGAAGTCCTTATACCGAAAAATTCACATTATTTATTGAATGACCTCGTAGATGTCCTTATACCGAAAATTCACCTTATTTATTGAATGACCTCGTAGAAGTCCTTATACCAAAAAATTCACCTTATTTATTGAATGACCCTCGTAGAAGTCCTTATACCGAAAAATTCACATTATTTATTGAATGACCCCAGAAGTCTATATACCGAAAAATTCACCTTATTTATTGAATGACCTCTTCGTAGAAGTCCTTATACCGAAAATTCACCTTTATTTATTGAATAACCCTCGTAGAAGTCCTTATACCGAAAAATTCACCTTGTTTATTGGAATGACCCTCGTAGAAGACCTTATACCGAAAAAATTCACCTTATTTATTGAATTACCCTCGTAGAAGACTTTATACCGAAAAATTCACCTCATTTATTGAATGACCTCGTAGAAGACTTTATACCGAAAAATTCACTCCTATTTATTGAATGACCCTCGTAGAAGTCCTTGCACCGAAAAATTCACCTTATTTATTGAATGACCCCGTAGTCCTTATACCGAAAAATTCACCTTATTTATTGAATGACCCTCGTAGAAGACTTTATACCGAAAAATTCACCTCATTTATTAAATGACCCTCGTAGAAGACTTCATACCGAAAAATTCACCTTATTTATTGAATGACCCTCGTAGAAGTCCTTATACCAAAAAATTCACCTTGTTTATTGAATGACTCTCGTAGAAGTCCTTATACCAAAAAATTCACCTTATTTATTGAATGACCCTCGTAGAAGTCCTTATACCAAAAAATTCACCTTATTTATTGAATGACCCTCGTAGAAGTCCTTATACCAAAAAATTCACCTTGTTTATTGAATTATTCTCGTAGAAGTCCTTATAACAAAAAATTCACCTTATTTATTGAATGACCCTCGTAGAAGTCCTTATACCAAAAAATTCACCTTATTTATTGAATGACCCCTCGTAGAAGTCCTTATACCAAAAAATTCACCTTGTTTATTGAATGACTCTCGTAGAAGTCCTTATACCGAAAAATTCACCTTGTTTCTTGAATGACCTCGTAGAAGTCCTTATACCGAAAAATTCACCTCATTTATTGAATGACCCTCGTAGAAGTCCTTATACCAAAAAATTCACCTTGTTTATTGACTGACCCTCGTAGAAGTCCTTATACCAAAAAATTCACCTTATTTATTGAATGACCCTCGTAGAAGTCCTTATACCAAAATTCACCTTGTTTATTGAATGACTCTCGTAGAAGTCCTTATACCAAAAAATTCACCTTGTTTATTGAATGACCTCGTAGAAGTCCTTATACCGAAAAATTCACCTCATTTATTGAATGACCCCTGTAGAAGTCCTTATACCGAAAAATTCACCTTATTTACTGAATGACCTCGTAGAAGTCCTTATACCGAAAAATTCACATTATTTATTGAATGACCCTCGTAGATGTCCTTATACCGAAAAATTCACCTTATTTATTGAATGACCCTCGTAGAAGTCCTTATACTCAAAAAAATTCACCTTATTCATTGAATGACCTCGTAGAAGTCCTTATACCGAAAATTCACATTATTTATTGAATGACTTCGGTGAAGTCCTTATACCAAAAAATTCACCTTATTCATTGAATGACCCTCGTAGAAAGTCCTTCTCACTCGAATAATTCACCTTATTTACTGAATGACCCTCGTAGAAGTCCTTATACCGAAAAATTCACATTATTTATTGAATGACCCTCGTAGATGTCCTTATACCGAAAAATTCACCTTATTTATTGAATGACCCTCGTAGAAGTCCTTATACCAAAAAATTCACCTTATTTATTGAATGACCCTCGTAGAAGTCCTTATACCGACAAATTCACATTATTTATTGAATGACCCTCGTAGAAGTCCTTATACCGAAAAATTCACCTTATTTATTGAATGACCTTCGTAGAAGTCCTTATACCGAAAAATTCACCTTATTTATTGAATAACCCTCGTAGAAGTCCTTATACCGAAAAATTCACCTTGTTTATTGAATGACCCTCGTAGAAGACCTTATACCGAAAAATTCACCTTATTTATTGAATTACCCTCGTAGAAGACTTTATACCGAAAAATTCACCTCATTTATTGAATGACCCTCGTAGAAGACTTTATACCGAAAAATTCACCTCATTTATTGAATGACCCTCGTAGAAGTCCTTATACCGAAAAATTCACCTTATTTATTGAATGACCCTCGTAGAAGTCCTTATACCGAAAAATTCACCTTATTTATTGAATGACCCTCGTAGAAGACTTTATACCGAAAAATTCACCTCATTTATTGAATGACCCTCGTAGAAGACTTCATACCGAAAAATTCACCTTATTTATTGAATGACCCTCGTAGAAGTCCTTATACCAAAAAATTCACCTTGTTTATTGAATGACTCTCGTAGAAGTCCTTATACCAAAAAATTCACCTTATTTATTGAATGACCCTCGTAGAAGTCCTTATACCAAAAAATTCACCTTATTTATTGAATGACCCTCGTAGAAGTCCTTATACCAAAAAATTCACCTTGTTTATTGAATGACTCTCGTAGAAGTCCTTATAACAAAAAATTCACCTTATTTATTGAATGACCCTCGTAGAAGTCCTTATACCAAAAAATTCACCTTATTTATTGAATGACCCTCGTAGAAGTCCTTATACCAAAAAATTCACCTTGTTTATTGAATGACTCTCGTAGAAGTCCTTATACCGAAAAATTCACCTTGTTTCTTGAATGACCCTCGTAGAAGTCCTTATACCGAAAAATTCACCTCATTTATTGAATGACCCTCGTAGAAGTCCTTATACCAAAAAATTCACCTTGTTTATTGACTGACCCTCGTAGAAGTCCTTATACCAAAAAATTCACCTTATTTATTGAATGACCCTCGTAGAAGTCCTTATACCAAAAAATTCACCTTGTTTATTGAATGACTCTCGTAGAAGTCCTTATACCAAAAAATTCACCTTGTTTATTGAATGACCCTCGTAGAAGTCCTTATACCGAAAAATTCACCTCATTTATTGAATGACCCTCGTAGAAGTCCTTATACCAAAAAATTCACCTTGTTTATTGAATGACCCTCGTAGAAGTCCTTATACCAAAAAATTCACCTTATTTATTGAATGACCCTCGTAGAAGTCCTTATACCAAAAAATTCACCTTATTCATTGAAAGACCCTCGTAGAAGTCCTTATACCAAAATCTACCTTATTTATTGAATGACCCTCGTAGAAGTCCTTATACCGAAAAATTCACATTATTTACTGAATGACCCTCGTAGAAGTCCTTATACCGGAAAATTCACCTTATTTACTGAATGACCCCGTAGAAGTCCTTATAACGAAAAATTCACATTATTTATTGAATGACCCTCGTAGATGTCATTATACCGAAAAATTCACCTTATTTATTGAATAACCTCGTAGAAGTCCTTATACCAAAATCTACCTTGTTTATTGAATGACTCTCGTAGAAGTCCTTATAACAAAAAATCTACCTTATTTATTGAATGACCCTCGCAGAAGTCCTTATACCAAAAAATTCACCTTATTTATTGAATGACCTCGTAGAAGTCCTTATACCAAAAAATTCACCTTGTTTATTGAATGACTCTCGTAGAAGTCCTTATACCGAAAAATTCACCTTGTTTCTTGAATGACCCTCGTAGAAGTCCTTATACCAAAAATTCACCTTGTTTATTGAATGACCCTCGTAGAAGTCCTTATACCAAAAAATTCACCTTATTTATTGAATGACCCTCGTAGAAGTCCTTATACCAAAAAATTCACCTTATTCATTGAATGACCCTCGTAGAAGTCCTTATACCAAAAAATTCACCTTATTTATTGAATGACCCTCGTAGAAGTCCTTATACCGAAAAATTCACATTATTTACTGAATGACCCTCGTAGAAGTCCTTATACCGAAAATTCACCTTATTTACTGAATGACCCTCGTAGAAGTCCTTATACCGAAAAATTCATTATTTATTGAATGACTGTAGATGTCATTATACCGAAAAATTCACCTTATTTATTGAATAACCCTCGTAGAAGTCCTTATACCAAAAAATTCACCTGTTTATTGAATGACTCTCGTAGAAGTCCTTATAACAAAAATTCACCTTATTTATTGAATGACCCTCGTAGAAGTCCTTATACCAAAATTCACCTTATTTATTGAATGACCTCGTAGAAGTCCTTATACCAAAAAATTCACCTTTGTTTATTGAATGACTCTCGTAGAAGTCCTTATACCGAAAAATTCACCTTGTTTCTTGAATGACCTCGTAGAAGTCCTTATACCGAAAAATTCACCTCATTTATTGAATGACCCTCGTAGAAGTCCTTATACCAAAAAATTCACCTGTTTATTGAATGACTCTCGTGAAGTCCTTATACCAAAAAATTCAATTTTTGTTTATTGAATGACCCTCGTAGAAGTCCTTATACCGAAAAATTCACATTATTTATTGAATGACCCTCGTAGATGTCCTTATACCGGAAAATTCACCTTATTTATTGAATGACCCTCGTAGAAGTCCTTATACCAAAAAATTCACCTTATTCATTGAATGACCCTCGTAGAAGTCCTTATACTGATAAATTCACATTATTTATTGAATGACCTCGTAGAAGTCCTTATACCAAAAAATTCACCTTATTCATTGAATGACTCTCGTAGAAGTCCTTCTACCGAATAATCTACCTTATTTACTGAATGACCCTCGTAGAAGTCCTTATACCGAAAAATTCACATTATTTATTGAATGACCCTCGTAGATGTCCTTATACCGAAAATTCACCTTATTTATTGAATGACCTCGTAGAAGTCCTTATACCAAAAAATTCACCTTATTTATTGAATGACCCTCGTAGAAGTCCTTATACAAAAAATTCACCTTATTTATTGAATGACCTCGTAGAAGTCCTTATACCGAAAAATTCACCTTATTTATTGAATGACCTCGTAGAAGTCCTTATACCGAAAAATTCACCTTATTTATTGAATGACCCTCGTAGAAGACTTTGGCACCGAAAAATTCACCTATTTATTGAATGACCTCGTAGAAGATCATACTCGAAAAATTCACCTTATTTATTGAATGACCCTCGTAGAAGTCCTTATACCAAAAATTCACCTTGTTTATTGAATGACTCTCGTAGAAGTCCTTATACCAAAAAATTCACCTTATTTATTGAATGACCCTTGTAGAAGTCCTTATACCAAAATTCACCTTATTTATTGAATGACCCTCGTAGAAGTCCTTATACCAAATAATTCACCTTGTTTATTGAATGACTCTCGTAGAAATCATATACCAAAAAATTCACCTTATTTATTGAATGACCCTCGTAGAAGTCCTTATACCGAAAAATTCACCTTGGTTATTGAATGACCCTCGTAGAAGACTTTATACCGAAAAATTCACCTCATTTATTGAATGACCCTCGTAAAGAAGACTTCATACCGAAAAATTCACCTTATTTATTGAATGACCCTCGTAGAAGTCCTTATACCAAAAATTCACCTTGTTTATTGAATGACTCTCGTAGAAGTCCTTATACCAAAATTCACCTTATTTATTAAGAGATGACCCTCGTAGGGAAGTCCTTATACCAAAAAATTCACCTTATTTATTGAATGACACCTCGTAGAAGTCCTTATACCAAAAAATTCACCTTGTTTATTGAATGACTCTCGTAGAAGTCCTTATACTCAAAAAATTCACCTTGTTTATTGAATGACCACCGGTAAGTCCTTATACCGAAAAATTCACCTCATTTATTGAATGACCCTCGTAGAAGTCCTTATACCAAAAATTCACCTTGTTTATTGAATGACCCTCGTAGAAGTCCTTATACCAAAATTCACCTTATTTGATATGAATGACCCTCGTAGAAGTCCTTATACCAGAAATTCACCTTATTTATTGAATGACCCTCGTAGAAGTCCTTATACCGAAAAATTCACCTTATTTATTGAATGACCCTCATGCAGAAGTCCTTATACCGAAAAAATTCACCTTATTTATTGAATGACCCTCGTGAACTTTATACCGAAAAATTCACCTCATTTATTGAATGACCCTCGTAGAAGACTTCATACCGAAAAATTCACCTTATTTATTGAATGACCTAGTAAGTCCTTGCCAAAAATTCACCTTGTTTATTGAATGACTCTCGTAGAAGTCCTTATACCAATTCACCTTATTTAGATATGACCCTCGTAGAAGTCCTTATACCAAAAAGTGCCTTATTTATTGAATGACCACCTCGTGAAGTCCTTATACCAAAAAATTCACCTTGTTTATTGAATGACTCTGTAGAAGTCCTTATAACAAAGAATTCCCACTATTTATTAGACCCTCGTAGAAGTCCTTATACCAGAAAAATTCACCTTATTTATTGAATGACCCTCGTGAAGACTTTATACCGAAAAATTCACCTCATTATTGAATGACCCTCGTAGAGATACATACCGAAAATTCACCTTATTTATTGAATGACCCTCGTAGAGATCACTATGCAAAAATTTCACCTTATTTATTGAATGACTCGTAGAAGTCCTTATACCAAAAAAATTCACCTTATTTATTGAATGACCCTCGTAGAGAATCCTTATACCAAAATTCACCTTATTTATTGAATGACCCTCGTAGAAGTCCTTATACCAAGAAATTCACCTTGTTTATTGAATGACTCTCGTAGAAGTCCTTATACCAAAAAATTCACCTTGTTTATTGAATGACCTCGTAGAGTCCTTATACCGAAAAATTCACCTCATTTATTGAATGACCCTCGTAAAGTCCTTGCCACCAAAATTCACCTTGTTTATTGAATGACCCTCGTAAGTCAACTTATACCAAAAATTCACCTTATTTATTGAATGACCCTCGTAGAAGTCCTTATACCAAAAAATTCACCTTATTTATTGAATGACCCTCGTAGAAGTCCTTATACAAAAAATTCACCTTTTTCATTGAATGACCCTCGTAGAAGTCACTATACCAAAAATTCAACTTATTTAATGAATGACCCTCGTAAAGTCCTTATACCTAATAATTCACCTTATTTATTGAATGACCCTCGTAGATGTCCTTATACCGAAAAATTCACCTTATTTACTGAATGACCTCGTAGAAGTCCTTATACCGAAAAATTCGTATTTATTGAATGACCCTCGTAGATGTCCTTATACCGAAAAATTCTTATGTTGATATTGAATAACCCTCGTAGAAGTCATATACCAAAAAATTCACCTTATTCATTGAATGACCCTCATGAAGTCCTTCTACCGAATAATTCACCTTATTGTACTGAATGACCCTCGTAAAGTCCTTGCCACCGAAAAATTCACATTATTTATTGAATGACCCTCGTAGATGTCCTTATACCGATTCACCTTATTTATTGAATGACCCTCGTAGAAGTCCTTATACAAAAAATTCACCTTATTTATTGAATGACCCTCGTAGAAGTCCTTATACAGAAAATTCACCTTATTTATTGAATGACCTTCGTAGAAGTCCTTATACCGAAAAATTCACCTTATTTATTGAATGACCTCGTAGAGTCCTTATACCGAAAAATTCACCTTGTTTATTGAATGACCCTCGTAGAAGACCTTATACCGAAAAAATTCACCTTATTTATTGAATTACCCTCGTAGAAGACTTTATACCGAAAAATTCACCTCATTTATTGAATGACCCTCGTAGAAGACTTTATACCGAAAAATTCACCTCATTTATTGAATGACCCTCGTATTAAGTCCTTATACCGAAAAATTCACCTTATTTATTGAATGACCCTCGTAGAAGTCCTTATGCCGAAAAATTCACCTCATTTATTGAATGACCCCTCGTAGAAGTCCTTATACCGAAAATTCACCTTATTTGTGAATGACCCTCGTAGAAGTCATATGCCGAAAAATTCACCTCATTTATTGAATGACCCTCGTAGAAGACTTCATACCGAAAAATTCACCCTTATTTATTGAATGACCCTCGTAGAAGTCCTTATGCAAAAAATTCACCTTGTTTATTAAATGACTCTCGTAGGGAATCCTTATAACAAAAAATTCACCTTATTTATTGAATGACCCTCGTAGAAGTCCTTATGCAAAAAAATTCACCTTATTTATTGAATGACCCTCGTAGAAGTCCTTATACCAAAAAATTCACCTTGTTTATTGAATGACTCTCGTGAGGGAATCCTTATACCGAAAAATTCACCTTGTTTGCCAGACCAAGCCCTCGTAGAAGTCATATACCGAAAAATTCACCTCATTTATTGAATGACCCTCGTAAAAGTCCTTATACCAAAAAATTCACCTTGTTTATTGAATGACCCTCGTAGAAGTCCTTATACCAAAAAATTCACCTTATTTATTGAATGACCCTCGTGAAGTCCCTTATACCAAAATTCACCTTGTTTATTGAATGACTCTCGTAGAAGTCCTTATACCAAAAATTCACCTTGTTTATTGAATGACCTCGTAGAAGTCCTTATACCGAAAAATTCACCTCATTTATTGAATGACCCTCGTAGAAGTCCTTATACCAAAAAATTCACCTTGTTTATTGAATGACCCTCGTAGAAGTCCTTATACCAAAAATTCACCTTATTTATTGAATGACCCTCGTAGAAGTCCTTATACCAAAAAATTCACCTTATTTGTTGAATGACCCTCGTAGAGGTCCTTATACCGAATTCACCTTATTTACTGAATGACCCCCATTGAAGTCCTTATACCAAAAAATTCACATTATTTATTGAATGACCCTCGTAGATGTCCTTATACCGAAAAATTCACCTTATTTATTGAATGACCCTCGTAGAGTCCTTATACCAAAAAATTCACCTTATTTATTGAATGACCCTCGTAGAAGTCCTTATACCAAAAATTCACCTTATTTATTGAATGACCCTCGTAAGAGTCCTTATACCAATTCACCTTGTTTATTGAATGACTCTCGTAGCAGTCCTTATACGAAAAATTCACCTCATTTATTGAATGACCCTCGTAGAAGACTTTATGCCAGAAAAATCTACCTCATTTATTGAATGACCCCTCGTAGGAGTCCTTATACCGAAAAATTCACCTTATTTATTGAATGACCCTCGTAGAAAGTCCTTATGCCGAAAAATTCACCTCATTTATTGAATGACCCTCGTAGAAGTCCTTATACCGAAAATTCACCTTATTTATTGAATGACCCTCGTAGAAGACTTTATACCGAAAAATTCACCTCATTTATTGAATGACCTCGTGAAGACTTCATACCGAAAAATTCACCTTATTTATTGAATGACCTCGTAGAAGTCCTTATACCAAAAAATTCACCTTGTTTATTAAATGACTCTCGTAGAAGTCCTTATAACAAAAAATTCACCTTATTTATTGAATGACCCTCGTAGAAGTCCTTATACCAAAAAATTCACCTTATTTATTGAATGACCCTCGTAGAAGTCCTTATACCAAAAAATTCACCTTGTTTATTGAATGACTCTCGTAGAAGTCCTTATACCGAAAAATTCACCTTGTTTATTGAATGACCTCGTAGAAGTCCTTATACCGAAAAATTCACCTCATTTATTGAATGATGACCCTCAGAGAAGTCCTTATACCAAAAAATTCACCTTGTTTATTGAATGACCCTCTTTGTAGAAGTCCTTATACCAAAAATTCACCTTATTTATTGAATGACCCTCGTAAGAGTCCTTATGCAAAAAATTCACACTTGTTTATTGAATGACTCTCGTAGAGAATCCTTATACCAAAAAATTCACCTTGTTTATTAGATGACCCTCGTAGAAGTCCTTATACCGAAAAATTCACCTCATTTATTGAATGACCCTCGTAGAAGTCCTTATACCAAAAAATTCACGCATGTTTATTGAATGACCTCGTAGAAGTCCTTATACCAAAAAATTCACCTTATTTATTGAATGACCCTCGTAAAGTCATATACCAAAAAATTCACCTTATTTGTTGAATGACCCTCGTAGAGATCATATACCGAATAATTCACCTTATTTACTGAATGACCCCGGTAAGTCCTTATACCCAAAATTCACATTATTTATTGAATGACTCGTAGATGTCCTTATACCGAAAAATTCACCTTATTTATTGAATGACCCTCGTAGAAGTCCTTATACCAAAAAATTCACCTTATTTATTGAATGACCCTCGTAGAAGTCCTTATACCAAAAAATTCACCTTATTTATTGAATGACCCTCGTAGAAGTCCTTATACCAAAAATTCACCTTGTTTATTGAATGACTCTCGTAGAAGTCCTTATACCAAGAAAAATTCACCTTATTTATTGAATGACCCTCGTAGAAGTCCTTACTCAAAAAATTCACCTTATTTATTGAATGACCCTCGTAGAAGTCCTTATACGAAAAATTCACCTTATTTATTGAATGACCCTCGTAGTAGTCCTTATACCAAAAAATTCACCTTGTTTATTGAATGACTCTCGTAGAAGTCCTTATAACAAAAATTCACCTTATTTATTGAATGACCCTCGTAGAAGTCCTTATACCAAAAATTCCTTATTTATTGAATGACCCTCATCAAAGTCCTTATACCAAAAATTCACCTTATTTATTGAATGACCTCGTAGAAGTCCTTATACCGAAAAAAATTCACATTATTTATTGAATGACCCTCGTAGAAGTCCTTATACCAAAAAATTCACCTTATTTGATGAATGACCCTCGTAGAAGTCCTTATACCAAAAAATTCACAGCATTTATTGAATGACTCTCGTAGAAGTCCTTATAACAAAAAATTCACCTTATTTATTGAATGACCTCGTAGAAGTCCTTATACCTAATAATTCACCTTATTTACTGAATGACCCTCGTAGAAGTCCTTATACCAGAAAAATTCATTATTTATTAGACGGCCCTCGTAGATGTCCTTATACCGAAGAACTACTTCTTATTTATTGAATGACCCTCGTAGAAGTCCTTATACCAAAAAATTCACCTTATTTATTGAATGACCCTCGTAGAAGTCCTTATACCAAAAATTCACCTTACTTATTGAATGACCACTCGTAGAAGTCCTTATGCAGACGAATTCACCTTATTTATTGAATGACCCTCGTAAGTCCTTATACCAAAAAATTCACCTTGTTTATTGAATCACCCTCGTGAAGTCCTTATACCGAAAAACTCACCTTATTTATTGAATGACCCTCGTAGAAGTCCTTATACAAAAAATTCACCTTATTTATTGAATGACTCGTAGAAGTCCTTATACGAAAATTCCTTGTTTATTGAATGACCCTCGTAGAAGTCCTTATACCGAATATTCACCTTATTTATTGAATGACCCTCGTAGAAGTCCTTATACCGAAAAATTCACATTATTTATTGAATGACCCTCGTGAGAGTCCTTATACCGAAAAATTCACCTTATTTGGTAAAGGAATGACCCTCGTAGAAGTCCTTATACCGAATAATTCACCTTATTTATTGAATGACCCTCGTGAAGTCCTTATACCAGATAATTCACCTTATTTATTGAATGACCCTCGACAGGAAGTCCTTATACCGAAAATTCCACATTATTTATTGAATGACCCTCGTAGAGTCCTTATACCGAAAAATTCACCTTATTTAGTGAATGACCCTCGTAGAGATCCTTATACCGAATAATTCACCTTATTTATTGAATGACCCGTACCCAAGTCCTTATATGATAATTCACCTTATTTCTTTGAATGACCCTCGTAGAGTCCTTATACCGAGAAGAATTCACATTATTTATTGAATGACCCTCGTAAAGTCCTTATACCGAAAAATTCACCTTATTTAGTGAATGACCCTCGTAGAAGTCCTTGTACCGAAAAGTTCACATTATTTATTGAATGACCCTCGTAGAAGTCCTTATACCAAAAATTCACCTTATTTATTGAATGACCCTCGTAGAAGTCCTTATACCGAATAATTCACCTTATTTACTGAATGACCCTCGTAGAAGTTCTTATACCGAAAAATTCACTAATTTATTGAATGACTCGTAGAAGTCCTTATACCGAAAAATTCACCTTATTTATTGAATGACCCCCGTAGAAGTCCTTATACCGAAAAGTTCACCTCATTTATTGAATGACCTCGTAGAGATCGCTATGAAAATTCTATCATTTATTGAATGACCCTCGTGAGGTCCTTATACCAGAAATTCACCTTGTTTATTGAATGACCCTCGTAGAAGTCCTTATACCAAAAATTCACCTTATTTATTGAATGACCCATCGTAGAAGTCCTTATACCAAAAAAATTCCTTATTCATTGAATGACCCTCGTAGAAGTCCTTATACCAAAAAATTCACCTTATTTATTGAATGACCCTCGTAGAAGTCCATATGCCTAATAATTCACCCTTATTTATTGAATGACCCTCATTAGTGTCCTTATACCGAAAAATTCACCTTATTTACTGAATGACCCTCGTAAGTCCTTATACCGAAAAATTCACATTATTTATTGAATGACCCTCGTAGATGTCCTTATACCGAAAAATTCACATTATTTATTGAATGACCCTCGTAGATGTCCTTATACCGAAAAATTCACCTTATTTATTGAATGACCCTCGTAGAAGTCCTTATACCAAAAAATTCACCTTATTTATTGAATGACCCTCGTAGAAGTCCTTATACAAAAAATTCACCTTATTTATTGAATGACCCTCGTAGAAGTCTTTATACCGAAAAATTCCATTTATTTATTGAATGACCCTCGTAGAAGTCCTTATACCGAAAAATTCACCTTATTTATTTGAATGACCTTCGTAGAAGTCCTTATACCGAAAAAAATTCACACTTATTTATTGAATGACCTCGTAAGAAGTCCTTATACCGAAAAATTCACCTTGTTTATTGAATGACCCTCGTAAGAAGACCTTATACCGAGAAAAGAATTCACCTTATTTATTGAATTACCCTCGTAGAAGACTTTATACGAAAAATTCACCTCATTTATTGAATGACCCTCGTAGAAGACTTCATACCGAAAATTCACCTTATTTATTGAATGACCCTCGTAAAGTCATATACCAAAAAATTCACCTTGTTTATTAAATGACTCTCGTAGAAGTCCTTATAACAAAAAATTCACCTTATTTATTGAATGACCCTCGTAGAAGTCCTTATGCCAAAAAATTCTACCTTATTTATTGAATGACCCTCGTAAGAAGTCCTTATACCAAAAAATTCACCTTGTTTATTGAATGACTCTCGTAGAAGTCCTTATACCGAAAAATTTCACCTTGTTTATTGAATGACCCTCGTAGAAGTCCTTATACCGAAAAATTCACCTCATTTATTGAATGACCCTCGTAGAATCTTATACCAAAAAATTCACCTTATTTTATTGAATGACCCTCGTAGAAGTCCTTATACCAAAAAATTCACCTTGTTTGTGAATGACTCTCGTAGAAGTCCTTGCCACCAAAAAATTCACCTTATTTATTGAATGACCCTCATTGAAGTCCTTATACCAAAAAATTCACCTTATTTGTTGAATGACCCTCGTAAGTCCTTATACCGAATAATTCACCTTATTTACTGAATGACCCCGACGAAGTCCTTATACCAAAAAATTCACATTATTTATTGAATGACCCTCGTAGATGTCCTTATACCGAAAAATTCACCTTATTTATTGAATGACCTCGTAGAAGTCCTTATACCAAAAGATTCACCTTATTTATTGAATGACCCTCGTAGAAGTCCTTATACCAAAAAATTCACCTTATTTATTGAATGACCCTCGTAGAAGTCCTTATGCAAAAAATTCACCTTGTTTATTGAATGACAATCGTAGAAGTCCTTATACCGAAAAATTCACCTTATTTATTGAATGACCCTCGTAGAAGTCCTTATACCAAAAAAATTCACCTTATTTATTGAACGACCCTCGTAGAAGTCCTTATACCAAAAAAATTCACCTTATTTATTGAATGACCCTCGTAGAAGTCCTTATACCAAAAAAATTCACCTTGTTTATTGAATGACTCTCGTAGAAGTCCTCATACAGAAAAATTCACCCTTATTTATTGAATGACACCGTAGAAGTCCTTATACCAAAAATTCACCTTATTTATTGAATGACTCTCGTAGAAGTCCTTATACGAAAAAATTCACCTTATTTATTGAATGACCCTCGTAGAAGTCCTTATACCAAAATTCACCTTGTTTATTGAATGACTCTTTAGAAGTCCTTATAACAAAAATTCACCTTATTTATTGAATGACCCCTTGAAGTCCTTATACCAAAAAATTATAATTTTATTTATTGAATGACCTCGTAGAAGTCCTTATACCAAAAATTCAATTTTATTTATTGAATGACCCTCGTAGAAGTCCTTATACCGAAAAATTCACATTATTTATTGAATGACCCTCGTAGAAGTCCTTATACCTAATAATTCACCTTATTTACTGAATGACCTCGTAGAAGTCCTTATACCGAAAAATTCACATTATTTATTGAATGACCTCGCAGATGTCCTTATACCGAAAAATTCACCTTATTTATTAATTTCAATTCCCTAGAAGTCCTTATACCAAAAAATTCACCTTATTTATTCTCGAATGACCCCCGTAGAAGTCCTTATACCGCAAAATTCACCTTACTTATTGAATGACCCCTCGTAGAAGTCCTTATACTGAACAATTCACCTTATTTATTGAATGACCCTCGAAGTCCTTATACCAAAAATTCACCTTGTTTATTGAATCACCTCGAAGTCCTTATACCGAAAAACTCACCTTATTTATTGAACGACCTCGTAGAAGTCCTTATACCAAAATTCACTCTTATTTATTGAATGACTCTCGTAGAAGTCCTTACACTGAAAAATTCACCTTTGTTTATTGAATGACCTCGTAGTCCTTACACCGAATAATTCACCTTATTTATTGAATGACCCTCGTAGAAGTCCTTATACCGAAAAATTCACATTATTTATTGAATGACCCTCGTAGAAGTCGTTACACCGAAAAATTCACCTTATTTAGGTGAATGACCTCGTAGAAGTCCTTATACTGAATAATTCACCTTATTTACTGAATGACACTCAGAAGTCCTTATACCGAATAATTCACCTTATTTATTGAATGACCTCGTAGAAGTCCTTATACCAAAAATTCTACCTTATTTATTGAATGACTCTCGTAGAAGTCCTTATACTGAAAAATTCACCTTGTTTATTGAATGACCCTCGTAGAAGTCCTTATACCGAATAATTCACCTTATTTATTGAATGACCTCGTAGAAGTCCTTATAACGAATAATTCACCTTATTATTGAATGTCCTCAGAAGTCTCACCGAATAATTCACCTTATTTACTGAATGACCCTCAGAAGTCTCCATAATTGAAAAAATTCACATTATTTATTGAATGACCCTCGTAGAAGTCCTTATACCGAAAATTAGTTTAGTGAATGACCCTCGTAGAAGTCCTTGTACCGAAAAGTTCATTATTTATTGAATGACCCTCGTAGAAGTCCTTATACCGAAAAAATTCACCTTATTTATTGAATGACCCCGTAGAAGTCCTTATACCGAAAAGTTCACTCCTCATTTATTGAATGAACCTCGTAGAAGTCCTTATACCGAAAAAATCTACCTTATTTATTGAATGAAATCAGAAGTCCTTATACTGAAAAAATTCATCTTATTTATTGAATGGACCGTAGAAGTCCTTATACCGAATAATTCACCTTATTTATTGAATGAGGCCCTCGTAGAAGTCCTTATACCGAAAAATTCACCTATTTATTGAATGACCTCGTAGAAGTCCTTATACCGAAAAAATTCACCTTATTTATTGAATGACCCCGTAGAAGTCCTTATACTGAAAAATTCACCTTATTTATTGAATGACCCTCGTAGAAGTCCTTATACCGAAAATTCACCTTATTTATTGAATGACCTCGTAGAAGTCCTTATACCGAATAATTCACCTTATTTACTGAATGAATTTCTCGTAGAAGTCCTCGCTACTGAAAAAATTCACATTATTTATTGAATGACCCTCGTAGAAGTCCTTATACTGAAAAGTTCACTCCTATTTATTGAATGACCCTCGTAGAAGACTTTATAATTAAATAATTCACTCGTTTATTGAATGACCCTCAGAAGTCCTTATACCTAAAAATTCACTTGTTTATTGAATGACCCCAGAAGTCCTTATACCGAAAAATTCACCTCATTTATTGAATGACCGTAGAAGTCCTTATACCGAAAAATTCATATTGGTCATTGAACACCGTAGATGTCCTGACATACTGAAAAATTCACATTATTTATTGAATGGACCCCGTAGATGTCCTTATACCTGAAAAATTCACTCCATTTATTGAACGACCTCTTTAAAGTCCTTATACCAAAAAATTCACCTTATTTATTGAATGACCCTCGTAGAAGTCCTTATACCAAAAATTCACCTTACTTATTGAATGACCCTCGTAGAAGTCCTTATACTGAATAATTCACCTTATTTATTGAATGACCCTCAAAGTCCTTATACCAAAATTCACCTTGTTTATTGAATCACTCCTCGTAGAAGTCCTTATACTGAAAAAACTCACCTTATTTATTGAATGACCTCGTAGAAGTCCTTATACCAAAAATCTTCACCTTATTTATTGAATGACTCGTAGAAGTCTCCTTATACTGAAAAATTCACCTTGTTTATTGAATGACGCCTTCGTAGAAGTCCTTATACCAACAATTCACCTTATTTATTGAATGACCTCGTAGAAGTCCTTATACTGAAAAATTCACATTATTTATTAATGACCCTCGTAGAAGTCGTTATACCGAAAAAACGCACTATTTTCAGTGAATGACCCCCGTAGAAGTCCTTATACTGAATAATTCACCTTGGCTTACTGAATGACACTCGTAGAAGTCCTTATACCGAATAATTCACCTTATTTATTGAATGACCTCGTAGAAGTCCTTATACCAAAAAATTCACCTTGTCGGCCGAATGACTCTTTAGAAGTCCTTATAACGAAAAAATTCACCTTGTTTATTGAATGACCCTCGTAGAAGTCCTTATACCGAATAATTCACCTTATTTATTGAGCGACCTTCGTAGAAGTCTCATAACGAATAATTCACCTTATTTATTGAATGTCCCCAGAAGTCCTTATACCGAATAATTCACCTTATTTACTGAATGACCGAAGTCCTTATACCGAAAAATTCACATTATTTATTGAATGACCCCTGTAGAAGTCCTTATACCGAAAATTCACCTTATTTAGTGAATGACCCTCGTAGAAGTCCCTGTACCGAAAAGTTCACATTATTTATTGAATGACCTCGTAGAAGTCCTTATACCGAAAAATTCACCTTATTTATTGAATGACTCCCGTAGAAGTCCTTATACCGAAAAGTTCACTCCTATTTATTGAAATGAAACCTCCGTAGAAGTCCTTATACCGAAAATTCACCTTATTTATTGAATGAACTCTCGTAGAAGTCCTTATACCGAAAAATCATCTTATTTATTGAATGACTCTGTAGAAGTCCTTATACCGAATAATTCACCTTATTTATTGAATGACGCTCGTAGAAGTCCTTATACCGAAAAATTCACCTTATTTATTGAATGGTCTCGTAGAAGGAAGTCCTTATACCGAAAAATTCACCTTATTTATTGAATGATCTTCGTAGAAGTCCTTATACTGAAAATTCACCTTATTTATTGAATGACCTCGTAGAAGTCCTTATACCGAAAAAATTCACCCTTATTTATTGAATGACCTCGTAGAAGTCCTTATACCGAATAATTCACCTTATTTACTGAATGACCCTGTAGAAGTCCTTATACCGAAAAATTCACATTATTTATTGAATGACCCTCGTAGAAGTCCTTATACCGAAAAGTTCACCTCATTTATTGAATGACCCTCGTAGAAGTCCTACACCTAAAAATTCACCTTGTTTATTGAATGACCCTCGTAGAAGTCTCGGTACTGGAAAAATTCACCCTCATTTATTGAATGGACTTTCGTAGAAGTCCTTGAAACAAAAAATTCACCTTATTTATTGGAATGACCGTAGAAGTCCTTATACCGAAAAATTCACCTCATTTATTGAATGACCCTCGTAGAAGACCTTATACCGAAAAATTCACCTTATTTATTGAATGACCCTCGTAGAAGTCTCTATACCGAAAAAATTCACCCTATTTATTGAATGACCTCGTAGAAGACCTTACACCAAAAAATTCACCTTATTTATTAATGACCCTCGAAGACTTTATACCGAAAAATTCACCTCATTTATTGAATGACACTGTAGAAGACTTTATACTGAAAAATTCACCTCATTTATTGAATGACCCTCGTAGAAGACTTTATACCGAAAAAATTCATCTATTTATTGAATGACCCTCGTAGAAGTCCTGATGCCAAAAAATTCACCTTATTTATTGAATGACCTCGTAGAAGTCCTTATACCGAATAATTCACCTTATTTACTGAATGACACTCGTAGAAGTCCTTATACCGAAAAATTCACATTATTTATTGAATGACACTCGTAGAAGTCCTTATACCAAAAAATTCACCTTATTTAGTGAATGACCCTCGTAGAAGTCCTTATACCAAAAAATACACCTTATTTATTGAATGACCCTCGTAGAAGTCCTTATACGAAAAAATTCACCTTATTTATTGAATGACCCTCGTAGAAGTCCTTATACAAAAAAATTCACCTTGTTTATTGAATGACTCTCGTAGAAGTCCTTATAACAAAAAATTCACCTTATTTATTGAATGACCCTCGTAGAAGTCCTTATACCACAAAATTCACCTTATTTATTGAATATCCTCGAAGTCTCATACCAAAAAATTCAATTTTATTTATTGAATGACCCTCGTAGAAGTCCTTATACCGAAAAATTCACATTATTTATTGAATGACCCTCGTAGAAGTCCTTACCAAAAAAATCTATTCATTTATTGAATGACCTCGTAGTCCTTATACCAAAAAATTCACCTTGTTTATTGAATGACTCTCGTAGAAGTCCTTATAACAAAAATTCACCTTATTTAATATTGAATGACCCTCAGAAGTTCCACCAAAAAATTCACCTTATTTATTGAATGACCCTCGTAGGCGTCCTTATACCTAATAATTCACCTTATTTACTGAATGACCTCGTAGAAGTCCTTATACCGAAAAAATTCCACATTATTTATTGAATGACCTCGCAGATGTCCTTATACCGAAAAATTACCACCTTTATTTATTGAATGACCGTAGAAGTCCTTATACCAAAAAATTCACCTTATTTATTGAACGACCTCTCAGAAGTCCTTATACCAAAAAATTCAATTTACTTATTGAATGCACTTTCGTAGAAGTCCTTATAATTTCAAAAATTCACCTTATTTAGTGAATGACTCCTCGTAGAAGTCCTTATACCGAATAATTCACCTTATTTACTGAATGACCCTCGTAGAAGTCCTTATACCGAATAATTCACCTTATTTATTGAATGACCCTCGTAGAAGTCCTTATACCAAAAAATTCACCTTTTATTTATTGAATGACCGTAGAAGTCCTTATACCGAAAAATTCACCTTGTTTATTGAATGATCCTCGTAGAAGTCCTTATACCGAATAATTCACCTTATTTATTGAATGACCCTCGTAGAAGTCCTTATACTGAAAAATTCATTATTTATTGAATGACCTCGTAGAAGTCCTCCATACCAAAAATCTACCTTATTTATTGAATGACCTCGTAGAAGTCCTTATACCGAATAATTCACCTTATTTATTGAATGTCCTCGAAGTCCTTATACCGAATAATTCACCTTTTATTGAATGACCTCGTAGAAGTCCTTATACCGAAAAATTCACATTATTTATTGAATGATCTCGTGGTAGTCTCCATACCGAAAAATTCACCTTATTTAGTGAATGACTCTCGTAGAAGTCTGTACTGAAAAGTTCACATTATTTATTGAATGACCTCGTAGAAGTCCTTATACCAAAAAATCTACCCAGTTTATTGAATGACCCTCGTAGAAGTCCTTATACCGAATAATTCACCTTATTTACTGAATGACCCTCGTAGAAGTTCTTATACCGAAAAATTCACCTAATTTATTGAATGACCTCGTAGAAGTCCTTATACTGAAAAATTCACCTTATTTATTGAATGACCCCCGTAGAAGTCCTTATACCGAAAAGCTCACCTCATTTATTGAATGACCCTCGTAGAAGTCCTTATACCGAAAAATTCACTCCTATTTATTGAATGACCCTCGTAGAAGTCCTTATACCGAAAAAATTCACCTTATTTATTGAATGACCCTCGGAGAAGTCCTTATACTGAAGAATAATTCACCTTATTTATTGAATGAATCTCGTGTAGAAGTCCTTATACTCGAAAATTCACCTTATTTATTGAATGACCCTCGTAGAAGTCTATACCTGAAAATTCACCTTATTTATTGAATGACCCTCGTAGAAGTCCTTATACTGAAAAATTCACCTTATTTATTGAATGACCTCGTAGAAGTCCTTATACCGAAAAATTCACCTTATTTATTGAATGAATCCCTGTAGAAGTCCTTATACCGAATAATTCACCTTATTTACTGAATACCCTCGTAGAAGTCCTTATACCGAAAAATTCGTATTATTTATTGAATGACCTCGTAGAAGTCCTTATACCGAAAAGTCCACCCTTCTATTTATTGAATGACCCTCGTAGAAGACTTCATACCGAATAATTCACCTTGTTGGTTGAATGACCCTCGTAGAAGTCCTTATACCGAAAAATTCACCTTGTTTATTGAATGACCTCGTAGAAGTCCTTATACCGAAAAATTCACCTTGTTTATTGAATGACCCTTCGTAGAAGACCTTATAGCGAAAAATTCACCTCATTTATTGAATGATCCTCGTAGTAGTCTTTATACCGAAAAAATCACATTATTTATTGAACGACCCTCGTAGAAGTCTCACTGAAAAAAATTCACCTTATTTATTGAATGACCTTCGTAGAAGTCCTTCTTCCGAAAAATTCACCTTATTTATTGAATGACCCTCGTAGAAGTCCTTACACTGAAAAATTCACCTATTTATTGAATGACCCTCGAAAATATCTTATACACTTTGAAAAATTCACCTTATTTATTAACTACCTCGTAGAAGTCCTGACATTGAAAAATTCATCATTTATTGGAATGACCCTTTTAGAAGACCTTATACCAAAAAATTCACCTTATTTATTGAATGACCCTCGTAGAAGACTCTTATACTGAAAAATTCACCTCATTTATTGAATGACACCGTAGAAGACTCTTATACTGAAAAATTCACCTCATTTATTGAATGACCTCGTAGAAGACTTTATACCGAAAAATTAGACTCATTTATTGAATGACCTCGTAGAAGTCCTGATGCCGAAAAATTCACCTTATTTATTGAATGACCCTCGTAGAATTTATACCGGTGTAACGATTCTCATTGAGTGAATGACCCTCGTAGAAGTCCTTATAACGAATAATTCACCTTATTTATTGAATGACTTCTAGAAGTCCTTATACCGAATAATTCACCTTATTTACTGAATGACCCCCGTAGAAGTCCTTATACTGAAAAATTCAATATTATTTATTGAATGACCCTCGTAGAAATTTACACTGAAAAATTCACCTTATTTAGTGAATGACCTCGTAGAAGTCCTTGTACCGAAAAGTTCACATTATTTATTGAATGACCCCGTAGAAGTCCTTATACCAAAAATTCACCTTATTTATTGAATGACCTCGTAGAAGTCCTTATACCGAATAATTCACCTTATTTACTGAATGACCTCGTAGAAGTTCTTATACCGAAAAATCTACCTAATTTATTGAATGACCCTCGTAGAAGTCCTTATACCGAAAAATTCACCTTATTTATTGAATGACCCTGTAGAAGTCCTTATACCGAAAAGTTCACCTCTATTTAATATGAATGACCCTCGTAGAAGTCCTTATACTGAAAAATTCACCCCATTATTGAACGACCCCAGAAGTCTCCATACCAAAAAATTCACCTTGTTTATTGAATGACCCTCGTAGAAGTCCTTATACCAAAAATTCACCTTATTTATTGAATGACCTCGTAGAAGTCCTTATACCAAAAAATTCACCTTATTCATTGAATGACCCTCGTAGAAGTCCTTATACCAAAAATTCACCTTATTTATTGAATGACCCTCGTAGAAGTCTCTATACCTAATAATTCACCTGTCAATGAATGACCTTTGATGTCCTTATACTGAAAAATTTTAACACTGAATGACTTTCGTAGAAGTCCTTATACCGAAAAATTCACATTATTTATTGAATAATTCCTCGTAGATGTCCTTATACCGAAACTACATTATCATTGAATGACCCTCGTAGATGTCCTTATACCGAAAATCACCTTATTTATTAATGACCTCGTAGAAGTCCTTATACCAAAAAAATTCAATTTTTTATTTATTGAATGACCCTCGTAGAAGTCTCCGCGCGTAAAAATTCACCTTATTTATTGAATGACCCTCGTAGAAGTTCTTATACCGAAAATTCACATTATTTATTGAATGGGACCCTTGTAGAAGTCCTTATACCGAAAAATTCACCTTATTTATTGAATGACCTTCGCAAGTGCTTAATGGAAAATTCACCTTATTTATTGAATGATTCTCGTAGAAGTCCTTATACCGAAAAATTCACCTTGTTTGTCATCGACACTCTAGAAGACCTTATACCGAAAAATTCACCTTATTTATTAGTCTACTCGAAAGAAGACTTCACACCGAAAAATTCACCTCATTTATTGAATGACCCTCGTGGTAGAAGACTTTATACTCGAAAAATTCACCCTCATTTATTGAATGACCCTCGTAGAAGTCCTTATACCGAAAAATTCACCTTATTTATTGAATGACCCTCGTAGAAGTCTCCATGCTGAAAAATTCACCTCATTTATTGAATGACCCTTGTAGAAGTCCTTATACCGAAAAAATCGCACTATTTATTGAATGACCCTCGTAGAAGACTTTATACCCAAAATTCACCTATTTATTGAATGACCCTTAGGAAGACTTCATACTGAAAAATTCACCTTATTTATTGAATGACCCTCGTAGAAGTCCTTATACCGAAAAAAATCACCTTATTTATTGAAATGAACCTCGTAGAAGTCCTTATACCGAATAATTCACCCTTATTTACTGAATATGACTTAGAAGTCCTCCTTATACCGAAAATTCTAAGCATTATTTATTGAATGACTCTCGTAGAAGTCCTTATACCGAAAAGTCCACCCTCATTTATTGAATGACCGTAGAAGACTTTATACCAAAAGATTCACCTTGTTTATTGAATGACCCTCGTAGAAGTCCTTATACCGAAAAATTCACCTTGTTTATTGAATGACCCTCGTAGAAGTCCTTATACCGAAAAATTCACCTTGTTTATTGAATGACCCTCGTAGAAGACCTTATAGCGAAAAATTCACCTCATTTATTGAATGACCCTCGTAGTAGTCTTTATACCGAAAAATTCACATTATTTATTGAATGACCCTCGTAGAAGTCCTTATACCGAAAAATTCACCTTATTTATTGAATGACCTTCGTAGAAGTCCTTCTTCCGAAAAATTCACCTTATTTATTGAATGACCCTCGTAGAAGTCCTTATACCGAAAAATTCACCTCATTTATTGAAT
The DNA here is from genome assembly GCA_037127315.1 of Ascarosepion bandense. Taxonomy (NCBI): domain Eukaryota; kingdom Metazoa; phylum Mollusca; class Cephalopoda; order Sepiida; family Sepiidae; genus Ascarosepion; species Ascarosepion bandense. The sequence continues at coordinate 1,069,872 of JBBBDQ010001278.1, read as the reverse complement.
GACCCTCGTAGAAGACCTTATACCGAAAAATTCACCTTATTTATTGAATGAGCCTCGTAGAAGTCCTTATACCGAAAAATTCACCTCATTTATTGAATGACCCTCGTAGAAGACCTTATACCAAAAAATTCACCTTATTTATTGAATGACCCTCGTAGAAGACTTTATACCGAAAAATTCACCTCATTTATTGAATGACACTCGTAGAAGACTTTATACCGAAAAATTCACCTCATTTATTGAATGACCCTCGTAGAAGACTTTATACCGAAAAATTAGACTCATTTATTGAATGACCCTCGTAGAAGTCCTGATGCCGAAAAATTCACCTTATTTATTGAATGACCCTCGTAGAATTCCTTATACCGAAAAATTCACCTCATTTAGTGAATGACCTCGAGGAAGTCCTTATACCGAATAATTCACCTTATTTATTGAATGACCTCGTAGAAGTCCTTATACCGAATAATCTACCTTATTTACTGAATGACCCTCGTAGAAGTCCTTATACCGAAAAATTCACATTATTTATTAACGATTCTCGTAGAAGTCCTTATACCGAAAAATTCACCTTATTTAGTGAATGACCTCGTAGGTTCCACCGAAAAGTTCACATTATTTATTGAACGACCCCTGTAAAGTCTTATACCAAAAAATTTGTACCCCGGTTTATTGAATGAATTTAGAAACCACTAACAATTCACCTTATTTACTGAATGACCCTCGTAGAAGTTCTTATACCCGAAAATTCACCTAATTTATTGAATGACCCTGCAGAAGTCCTTATACCGAAAATCTACCTTATTTATTAGTCAGATCTCTAGAAGTCCTTATACCGAAAAGTTCACCTCCCATTTATTGAATGACCTCGTAGAAGTCCTTTATACCGAAAAATTCACCCTATTTATTGAACAGACCTTCGTAGAAGTCCTTATACCAAAAAATTCATAATTTTGTTTATTGAACAACTTTGAAGTCCTTAGCACCAAAAAATTCACCTTTATTTATTGAACGACCCTTTCGTAGTCTCCTTATACCAAAAATTTCACCTTATTCATTGAATGACCCTTTTGTAGAAGTCCTTATACCAAAAAATTCACCTTATTTATTGAATGACCCCCGTAGAAGTCCTTATACCTAATAACCACCTCGCTTTAATGCATTTCCATCCTTGTAGATGTCCTTACACCGAAAAATTCACCTTATTTACTGAATGACCCTCGTAGAAGTCCTTATACCGAAAAATTCACATTATTTATTGAATGACCTCGTAGATGTCCTTATACCGAAAAATTCACATTATTTAACAATGGGACCTCGTAGATGTCTCGATCGAAAAATTCACTCTTTATTTATTGAATGAATCTCGTAGAAGTCCTTATACCAAAAATTCACCTTATTTATTGAATGACCCTCGTAGAAGTCCTTATACAAAAAATTACCTTATTTATTGAATGACCCCGTAGAAGTCTTTATACCGAAAAATTCACATTATTTATTAATGACCTCGTAGAAGTCCTTATACCGAAAAATTCACCTTATTTATTGAATGACCTTCTTCGTAGAAGTCCTTATACCGAAAAATTCACCTTATTTATTGAATCGACCCTCGTAGAAGTCCTTATACCGAAAAATTCGCACTTTGTTTGCCGAATGACACTCAGAAGACCTTATACCGAAAAATTCACCTTATTTATTGAATTACCTCGTAGAAGACTTTATACCAGCACTCACCTCATTTATTGAATGACCCTCGTAGAAGACTTATACTGAAAATTCACCTCATTTATTGAATGACCCTCGTAGAAGTCCTTATACCGAAAAATTCACCTTATTTATTGAACGACCCTCGTAGAAGTCCTTATGCCGAAAAATTCACCTCATTTATTAACGACCTTCGTAGAAGTCCTTATACCGAAAAATTCACCTTATTGGCTAACGACCCCTGTAGAAGACTTTATACTGAAAAAATTCACCTCATTTATTGAATGACCCTCGAAACACTTACACCGAAAAATCACCTTATTTATTGAATGACCTCGTAGAAGTCCTTATACCAAAAATTCACCTTGTTTATTAATGACTTCGTAGTTCCATAACAAAAATTCAATTTTATTTATTGAATGACCCTTTGTAGAAGTCCTTATAACGGCAAAAATTCACTTGTTTATTGAATGACCTTTAAAGTCCATACCAAAATATTCACCTTGTTTATTGAATGACCCTCGTAGAAGTCCTTATACCGAAAAATTCACCTCATTTATTGAATGACCCTCGTAGAAGTCCTTATCCCAAAAAATTCACCTTGTTTATTGAATGACCCTCGTAGATGTCCTTATACCAAAAAATTCACCTTATTTATTGAATGACCCTCGTAGAAGTCCTTATACCAAAAAATTCACCTTATTTGTTGAATGACCCTCGTAGAGGTCCTTATACCGAATAATTCACCTTATTTACTGAATGACCCCGGTAGAAGTCCTTATACCAAAAAATTCACATTATTTATTGAATGACCCTCGTAGATGTCCTTATACCGAAAAATTCACCTTATTTATTGAATGACCCTCGTAGAAGTCCTTATACCAAAAAATTCACCTTATTTATTGAATGACCGTCGTAGAAGTCCTTATACCAAAAAATTCACCTTATTTATTGAATGACCCTCGTAGAAGTCCTTATACCAAAAAATTCACCTTGTTTATTGAATGACTCTCGTAGAAGTCCTTATACCGAAAAATTCACCTTATTTATTGAATGACCCTCGTAGAAGTCCTTATAGCAAAAAATTCACCTTATTTATTGAATGACCCTCGTAGAAGTCCTTATACCAAAAAATTCACCTTATTTATTGAATGACCCTCGTAGAAGTCCTTATACCAAAAAATTCACCTTGTTTATTGAATGACTCTCGTAGAAGTCCTTATACAGAAAAATTCACCTTATTTATTGAATGACACTCGTAGAAGTCCTTATACCAAAAAATTCACCTTATTTATTGAATGACTCTCGTAGAAGTCCTTATACGAAAAAATTCACCTTATTTATTGAATGACCCTCGTAGAAGTCCTTATACCAAAAAATTCACCTTGTTTATTGAATGACTCTCGTAGAAGTCCTTATAACAAAAAATTCACCTTATTTATTGAATGACCCTCGTAGAAGTCCTTATACCAAAAAATTCACCTTATTTATTGAATGACCCTCGTAGAAGTCCTTATACCAAAAAATTCACCTTATTTATTGAATGACCCTCGTAGAAGTCCTTATACCAAAAAATTCACCTTATTTATTGAATGACCCTCGTAGAAGTCCTTATACCTAATAATTCACCTTATTTACTGAATGACCCTCGTAGAAGTCCTTATACCGAAAAATTCACATTATTTATTGAATGACCCTCGTAGATGTCCTTATACCGAAAAATTCACCTTATTTATTGAATGACCCTCGTAGAAGTCCTTATACCAAAAAATTCACCTTATTTATTGAATGACCCTCGTAGAAGTCCTTATACCAAAAAATTCACCTTACTTATTGAATGACCCTCGTAGAAGTCCTTATACCGAATAATTCACCTTATTTATTGAATGACCCTCGTAGAAGTCCTTATACCAAAAAATTCACCTTGTTTATTGAATCACCCTCGTAGAAGTCCTTATACCGAAAAACTCACCTTATTTATTGAATGACCCTCGTAGAAGTCCTTATACCAAAAAATTCACCTTATTTATTGAATGACTCTCGTAGAAGTCCTTATACCGAAAAATTCACCTTGTTTCTTGAATGACCCTCGTAGAAGTCCTTATACCGAATAATTCACCTTATTTATTGAATGACCCTCGTAGAAGTCCTTATACCGAAAAATTCACATTATTTATTGAATGACCCTCGTAGAGGTCCTTATACCGAAAAATTCACCTTATTTAGTGAATGACCCTCGTAGAAGTCCTTATACCGAATAATTCACCTTATTTACTGAATGACACTCGTAGAAGTCCTTATACCGAATAATTCACCTTATTTATTGAATGACCCTCGTAGAAGTCCTTATACCAAAAAATTCACCTTATTTATTGAATGACTCTCGTAGAAGTCCTTATACCGAAAAATTCACCTTCTTTATTGAATGACCCTCGTAGAAGTCCTTATACCGAATAATTCACCTTATTTATTGAATGACCCTCGTAGAAGTCCTTATACCGAATAATTCACCTTATTTATTGAATGTCCCTCGTAGAAGTCCTTATACCGAATAATTCACCTTATTTACTGAATGACCCTCGTAGAAGTCCTTATAACGAAAAATTCACATTATTTATTGAATGACCCTCGTAGAAGTCCTTATACCGAAAAATTCACCTTATTTAGTGAATGACCCTCGTAGAAGTCCTTGTACCGAAAAGTTCACATTATTTATTGAATGACCCTCGTAGAAGTCCTTATACCAAAAAATTCACCTTATTTATTGAATGACCCTCGTAGAAGTCCTTATACCGAATAATTCACCTTATTTACTGAATGACCCTCGTAGAAGTTCTTATACCGAAAAATTCACCTAATTTATTGAATGACCCTCGTAGAAGTCCTTATACCGAAAAATTCACCTTATTTATTGAATGACCCCCGTAGAAGTCCTTCTACCGAAAAGTTCACCTCATTTATTGAATGACCCTCGTAGAAGTCCTTATACCGAAAAATTCACCTTATTTATTGAATGACCCTCGTAGAAGTCTTTATACCGAAAAATTCACCTTATTTATTGAATGACCCTCGTAGAAGTCCTTATACCGAATAATTCACCTTATTTATTGAATGACCCTCGTAGAAGTCCTTATACCGAAAAATTCACCTTATTTATTGAATGACCCTCGTAGAAGTCCTTATACCGAAAAATTCACCTTATTTATTGAATGACCCTCGTAGAAGTCCTTATACTGAAAAATTCACCTTATTTATTGAATGACCCTCGTAGAAGTCCTTATACCGAAAAATTCACCTTATTTATTGAATGACCCTCGTAGAAGTCCTTATACCGAATAATTCACCTTATTTACTGAATGACCCTCGTAGAAGTCCTTATACCGAAAAATTCACATTATTTATTGAATGACCCTCGTAGAAGTCCTTATACCGAAAAGTTCACCTCATTTATTGAATGACCCTCGTAGAAGACTTTATACCGAATAATTCACCTTGTTTATTGAATGACCCTCGTAGAAGTCCTTATACCGAAAAATTCGCCTTGTTTATTGAATGACCCTCATAGAAGTCCTTATACCGAAAAATCTTACCCTATTTATTGAATGACCTCGAAGTCTCTTATATCAAAAAATTCACCTTATTTATTGGACAATTTTCGTAGAAGTCCTTATACCTGTGCAATTCCACTCTATTTATTGAATGACCTCGTAGAAGACCTTATACCGAAAATTCACCTTATTTATTGAATGACCCTCGTAGAAGTCCCTCATACCGAAAAATTCACGTTTATTGAATGACCCTCGTAGAAGACCATACCAAAAAATTCACCTTATTTATTGAATGACCTCGTAGAAGACTTTATACTGAAAAATTCACCTATTTATTGAATGATACCTGTAGAAGACTTTATACTGAAAATTCATTCTCATTTATTGAATGACCCTCGTAGAAGACTTTATACCGAAAATTCACCTCATTTATTGAATGACCTTGCAGAAGTCCTGATGCCGAAAATCTACCTTATTTATTGAACGACCCTCGTAAGTCCTATACCAAAAAATTCACCTTGTTTATTGAATCACCCTCGTAGTCTCATACCGAAAAACTCACCTTATTTATTGAATGACCCTCGTAGAAGTCCTTATACCGAAAAATTCACCTTATTTATTGAATGATTCTTAGAAGTCCTTATACCGAATAATTCACCTTATTTACTCAGCTGACCTCGTAGAAGTCCTTATACCGAAAAATCTTCCATTATTATTTATTGAATGACCTCGTAGAAGTCCTTATACCGAAAAATTCACCCCTATTTAGTGAATGACCCCGTAGAAGCTCCTATACTCAAAAAATTCACCTTATTTTTATTGAATGGCTCTCGTAGAAGTCCTTATACGAAAAAATCACCCTTATTTATTGAATGACCCTCGTAGAAGTCCTTATACAAAAAATTCACCTTGTTTATTGAATGACCTCGTAGAAGTCCTTATAACAAAAAATTCACCTTATTTATTGAATGACCCTCGTAGAAGTCCTTATACCAAAAAATTCACCTTATTTATTGAATGACCTCGTAGAAGTCCTTATACCAAAAAATTCACCTTATTTATTGAATGACCCTCGTAGAAGTCCTTATACTGAAAAATTCACATTATTTATTGAATGACTCCTCGTAGAAGTCCTTACACTAAAAAATTCACCTTATTTATTGAATGACCCTCGTAGAAGTCCTTATACCAAAAAATTCACCTTGTTGTTTAATAATGACCGTAGAAGTCCTTATAACAAAAAATTCACCTTATTTATTGGAATGACCGTAGTCCCTTATACCAAAAAATTCACCTTATTTATTGAATGACCTCGTAGAAGTCCTTATACCTAATAATTCACCTTATTTACCAGTCGACCTCGTAGAAGTCCTTATAAATTTTTCGGGAAAATTCATATTATTTATTGAATGGACCATAACGAAAGAATTTCTAGATGTCCTTATACCGAAAAATTCATCTATTTATTGAATGACCTCAAAGTCCTTATACCAAAAATTCACTTTATTTATTGAATGACCTCGTAGAAGTCCTTATACCAAAAAATTCATCTACTTATTGAATGACCCCGTAGAAGTCCTTATACCTAAAAATTCACCTCATTTAGTGAATGACCCTCGTAGAAGTCCTTATACCGAATAATTCACCTTATTTACTGAATGACCCTCGTAGAAGTCCTTATACCGAATAATTCACCTTATTTATTGAATGACCCTCGTAGAAGTCCTTATACCAAAAAATTCACCTTATTTATTGAATGACCCTCGTAGAAGTCCTTATACCGAAAAATTCACCTTGTTTATTGAATGACACTCGTAGAAGACCTTATACCGAAAAATTCACCTTATTTATTGAATTACCCTCGTAGAAGACTTTATACCGAAAAATTCACCTCATTTATTGAATGACCCTCGTAGAAGACTTTATACCGAAAAATTCACCTCATTTATTGAATGACCCTCGTAGAAGTCCTTATACCGAAAAATTCACCTTATTTATTGAATGACCCTCGTAGAAGTCCTTATGCCGAAAAATTCACCTCATTTATTGAATGACCCTCGTAGAAGTCCTTATACCGAAAAATTCACATTATTTATTGAATGACCCTCGTAGAAGACTTTATACCGAAAAATTCACCTCATTTATTGAATGACCCTCGTAGAAGACTTCATACCGAAAAATTCACCTTATTTATTGAATGACCCTCGTAGAAGTCCTTATACCAAAAAATTCACCTTGTTTATTAAATGACTCTCAGAAGTCCTTATAACAAAAAATTCACCTTATTTATTGAATGACCCTCGTAGAAGTCCTTATACCAAAAAATTCACCTTGTTTATTGAATACCTGTAGAAGTCCTTATACCAAAAAATTCACCTTGTTTATTGAATGACCCTCGTAGAAGTCCTTATACCGAAAAAATTCACCTCATTTATTGAATGACCCTCGTAGAAGTCCTTATCCCAAAAAATTCACATTATTTATTGAATGACCTCGCAGATGTCCTTATACCGAAAAATTCACCTTGTTTATTGAATGACCCTGGTAGAAGTCCTTATACCAAAAAATTCACATTATTTATTGAATGACCCTCGTAGATGTCCTTATACTGAAAAATTCACCTTATTTATTGAATGACCTCGTAGAAGTCCTTATACCAAAAAATTCACCTTATTTATTGAATGACCCTCGTAAAGTCCCTTATACCAAAAAATTCACCTTATTTATTGAATGACCTCGTAGAAGTCCTTATACTCAAAAATTCACCTTGTTTAATTGAATGACTCTCGTAGAAGTCCTTATACTTAGAAAATTCACCTTATTTATTGAATGACCCTCGTAGAAGTCCTTATACCAAAAAATTCACCTTATTTATTGAATGACCCTCGTAGAAGTCCTTATACCAAAAAATTCACCTTGTTTATTGGAATGACTCTCGTAGAAGTCCTTATACCGAAAAATTCACCTTATTTATTGAATGACCCTCGTAGAAGTCCTTATACCAAAAAATTCACCTTATTTATTGAATGACCTCGTAGAAGTCCTTATACCAAAAAATTCACCTTATTTATTGAACGTAGACCCTCGTAGAAGTCCTTATACCAAAAAATTCACCTTGTTTATTGAATGACTTCGTAGAAGTCCTTATACAGAAAAATTCACCTTATTTATTGAATGACACTCGTAGAAGTCCTTATACCAAAAAATTCACCTTATTTATTGAATGACTCTCTCGTAGAAGTCCTTATACGAAAAATTCACCTTATTTATTGAATGACCCTCGTAGAAGTCCTTATACCAAAAAATTCACCTTGTTTATTGAATGACTCTCGTAGAAGTCCTTATACCAAAAAATTCACCCTGTTTATTGAATGACTCCGTAGAAGTCCTTATACCGAAAAATTCACCTCATTTATTGAATGACCTCGTAGAAGTACCTATCCCAAAGCACTCACCTTGTTATTGAATGACCCTGCAGATGTCCTTATAACAAAAAATTCACCTTTACTATAACACCATCGTAGAAGTCCTTATACCAAAAAATTCACCTTATTTGTTGAATGACCCTCGTAGAGGTCCTTATACCGAATAATTCACCTTATTTACTGAATGACCCGGTAGAAGTCCTATACCGTGACCACATTATTTATTGAATGACCCTCGTAGATGTCCTTATACCGAAAAATTCACCTTATTTATTGAATGACCCTCGTAGAAGTCCTTATACCAAAAAATTCACCTTATTTATTGAATGACCCTCGTGAAGTCCTTATACCAAAAAATTCACCTTATTTATTGGAATACGACCCTCGTAGAAGTCCCTTATACCAAAAAATTCACCTTGTTTATTGAATGACTCTCGTAGAAGTCCTTATACCGAAAAATTCACTCCATTTATTGAATGACCCCTCGTAGAAGTCCTTATACCAAAAAATTCACCTTATTTATTGAAAATGACCTCGTAGAAGTCCTTATACCAAAAAATTCACCTTATTTATTGAATGACCCTCGTAGAAGTCCTTATACCAAAAAATTCACCTTGTTTATTGAATATTCTCGTAGAAGACCTTATACAGAAAAATTCACCTTATTTATTGAATGACACTCGTAGAAGTCCTTATACCAAAAAATTCAGAATTTATTTATTGAATGACTTCGTAGAAGTCCTTATACTATACCACCTTATTTATTGAATGACCCTCGTAGAAGTCCTTATACCAAAAAAATTAATTGTTTATTGAATGACTCTCGTAGAAGTCCTTATAACAAAAAATTCACCTTATTTATTGAATGGATCTTCGTAGAAGTCCTTATACCAAAAAATTCTACCTTATTTATTGAATGACCCTCGTAGAAGTCCTTATACCAAAAATTCTACCTTATTTGTCGAATGACCATCGTAGAAGTCCTTATACCGAAAAAAAATCTACATTATTTATTGAATGACCCTCGTAGAAGTCCTTATACCAAAAAATTCACCTTATTTATTGAATGACCTCAAGAAGTCCTTATACCAAAAATTCAATTTTGTCATTGAATACTCGTAGAAGTCCTTATAACAAAAGTACCACTTATTTATTGAATGACTCCGTAGAAGTCCTTATACCAAAAAATTCACCTTATTTATTGAATGACCCTCGTAGAAGTCCTTATACCAAAAAATTCACCTTATTTATTGAATGACCCTCGTAGTAGTCCTTATACCTAATAATTCACCTTATTTACTGAATGACCCTCGTAGAAGTCCTTATACCGAAAAATTCACATTATTTATTGAATGACCCTCGTAGATGTCCTTATACCGAAAAATTCACCTTATTTATTGAATGACCTCGTAAAGTCCTTATACCAAAAAATTCACCTTATTTATTGAATGACCCTCGTAGAAGTCCTTATACCAAAAAATTCACCTTACTTATTGAAATTGACCTCGTAGAAGTCCTTATACCGAATAATTCACCTTATTTATTGAATGACCTCGTAGAAGTCCATACCAAAAATTCTACCCTTGTTATTGAATCACCCTCGTAGAAGTCCTTATACCGAAAACGTCTTATTTATTGAATGACCCTCGTAGAAGTCCCTTATACCAAAAAATTCACCTTATTTATTGAATTATCTCGTAGTAGTCCTTATACCGAAAAATTCACCTTGTTTATTGAATGACTTTCGTAGAAGTCCTTATACCGAATAATTCACCTTATTTATTGAATGATCCTCGTAGAAGTCCTTATACCGAAAAATTCACATTATTTATTGAATGACCCTCGTAGAAGTCCTTATACCGAAAAATTCACCTTACTAGTGAATTGACCCCTGTAGTCCTTATACCGAATAATTCACCTTATTTACTGAATGACACTCGTAGAAGTCCTTATACCGAATAATTCACCTTATTTATTGAAGGACCCTCGTAGAAGTCCTTATACCAAAAAATTCACCTTATTTATTGAATGACTCTCGTAGAAGTCCTTATACCGAAAAATTCACCTTGTTTATTGAATGACCCTCGTAGAAGTCCTTATACCGAATAATTCACCTATTTATTGAATGACCTCGAAGTCCTTATACCGAATAATTCACCTTATTTATTGAATGTCCTCGTAGAAGTCCTTATACCGAACAATTCACCTTATTTACTGAAAATGACCCTCGCAGAAGTCCTCATACCGAAAAATTCAATATTTATTTATTGAATGACCCTCGTAGAAGTCCTTATACTGAAAAATTCACCTTATTTAGTGAATGACCCTCGTAGAAGTCCTTGTACCGAAAGTTCACATTATTTATTGAATGACCCTCGTAGAAGTCCTTATACCAAAAAATTCACCTTATTTATTGAATGACCTCGTAGAAGTCCTTATACCGAATAATTCACCTTATTTACTGAATGACCTCGTAGAAGTTCTTATACTGAAAAATTCACCTAATTTATTGAATGACCCTCGTAGAAGTCCTTATACCGAAAAATTCACCTTATTTATTGAATATCCTCGTAGAAGTCCTTTATACCGAAAAGTTCACTCATTTATTTAGTCGACCTCGTAGAAGTCCTTATACCGAAAAATTCACCTTATTTATTGAATGACCTCGTAGAAGTCCTTATACCGAAAAATTCACCTTATTTATTGAATGACCCTCGTAGAAGTCCTTATACCAATAACTAACTTATTTATTGAATGACCCTCGTAGAAGTCCTTTATACCGAAAAATTCACCTTATTTATTGTATGACCCTCGTAGAAGTCCTTATACCGGCAATCGGCCCTATTTATTGAATGACCCTCGTAGAAGTCCTTATACTGAAAAATTCACCTTATTTATTGAATGACCTCGTAGAAGTCCTTATACCGAAAAATTCACCTTATTTATTGAATGACCTCGTAGAAGTCCTTATACCGAATAATTCACCTTATTTACTGAATGACCTCGTAGAAGTCCTTATACTGAAAAATTCACATTATTTATTGAATGACCCTCGTAGAAGTCCTTATAACGAAAAGTTCACCTCATTTATTGAATGACCTCGTAGAAGACTTATACCGAATAATTCACCTTGTTTATTGGAATGACCCTCGTAGAAGTCCTTATACCGAAAAATTCACCTTGTTTATTGAATGACCCTCGTAGAAGTCCTTATACCGAAAAATTCACCTCATTTATTGAATGACCTCGTAGAAGTCCTTATACCGAAAAATTCACCTTATTTATTGAATGACCTCGTGAGAAGTCCTTATACCGAAAAATTCACCTCTATTTATTGAATGACCCTCGTAGAAGACCTTATACCGAAAAATTCACCTTATTTATTAAATGACCTCGTAGAAGTCCTTATACCGAAAAATTCACCTCATTTATTGAATGACCTTCGTAGAAGACCTTATACCAAAAAATTCACCTAATTTATTGAATGACCCTCGTAGAAGACTTTATACCGAAAAATTCACCTCATTTATTGAATGACACTCGTAGAAGACTTTTATACCGAAAAATTCACTCCCATTTATTGAATGACCTCAGAAGACTTTATACCGAAAAATTCACCTCATTTATTGAATGACCCTCGTAGAAGTCCTGATGCCGAAAAAATTCACTCTTATTTATTGAATGACCTCGTAGAAGTCCTTATACCAAAAAATTCACCTTGTTTATTGAATCACCCTCGTAGAAGTCCTTATACCGAAAAACTCACCTTATTTATTGAATGACCCTCGTAGAAGTCCTTATACCAAAAAATTCACCTCTTATTTATTGAATGATCTTCGTAGAAGTCCTTATACCGAATAATTCACCTTATTTACTGAATGACCTCGTAGAAGTCCTTATACCGAAAAATTCACATTATTTATTAGTTGACTTTGTAGAAGTCCTTATACCCAAAAAATTCACCTTATTTAGTGAATGGACTCTCGTAGAAGTCCTTATACCAAAAAATTCACCTTATTTATTGAATGACCTCGTAGAAGTCCTTGTACGAAAAAATTCACCTTATTATTTAATGACCAGAAGTCCAGACAAAATTCACCTTATTTATTGAATGGATTCTCGTAGAAGTCCTTATAACAAAAAATTCACCTTATTTATTGAATGACCCTCGTAGAAGTCCTTATACTGAAAAATTCACATTATTTATTGAATGACCTCGTAGAAGTCCTTATACCAAAATCTACCTTATTTATTGAATGACCCTCGTAGAAGTCCTTATACCAAAAAATCTTACCTTGTTTATTGAATGACTCTCGTAGAGTCCTTATAACAAAAAATTCACCTTATTTATTGAATGACCTCGTAGAAGTCCTTATACCAAAAAATTCACCTTATTTATTGAATGACCCTCGTAGAAGTCCTTATACCTAATAATTCACCTTATTTACTGAATGACTCGTAGAAGTCCTTATACCGAAAAATTCACATTATTTATTGAATGACCCTCGTAGATGTCCTTATACCGAAAAATTCACCTTATTTATTGAATGACCCTCGTAGAAGTCCTTATACCAAAAAATTCACCTTATTTATTGAATGACCCTCGTAGAAGTCCTTATACCGAAAAATTCACCTTATTTATTGAATGACCCTCGTAGAAGTCCTTATACAGAAAAGTTCACATTATTTATTGAATGACCCTCGTAGAAGTCTCACCAAAAAATTCACCTTATTTATTGAATGACCTCAAAGAAGTCCTTATACCGAATAATTCACCTTATTTACTGAATGACCTCGTAGAAGTTCTTATACTGAAAAATTCACCTAATTTACGAGAACAATTCTCAGAAGTCCTTATACCCGAAAAATTCACCTTATTTATTGAATGACCCCCGTAGAAGTCCTTATACCGAAAAGTTCACCTCATTTATTGAATGACCCTTCGTGGAAGTCCTTATACCGAAAAATTCACCTTATTTATTGAATGACCCTCGTAGGTGTCTCCCGACACCGAAAATTCACCTTATTTATTGAATGACCTCGTAGAAGTCCTTATACCTGGAATAATTCACCTTATTTATTGAATGACCCTCGTAGAAGTCCTTATACCGAAAAATTCACCTTATTTATTGTATGACCCTCGTAGAAGTCCTTATACCGAAAAATTCACCTTATTTATTGAATGGATCCCTCGTAGAAGTCTTATACTGAAAAATTCACCTTATTTAATAATGACCCTCGTAGAAGTCTCGGTACTGAAAAATCACCTTATTTATTGAATGACCTTCGTAGAAGTCCTTATACTGAATAATTCACCTTATTTACTGAATGACCTCGTAGAAGTCCTTATACCGAAAATTCACATTATTTATTGAATGACCCTCGTAGAAGTCCTTATACCGAAAAGTTCACCTCATTTATTGGAATGATTCCTCGTAGAAGACTTTATACCGAATAATTCACCTTGTTTATTGAATGACCTCGTAGAAGTCCTTATACCGAAAAATTCACCCTTTGTTTATTGAATGACCTCGTAGGCGTCCTTATACCGAAAAAATTCACTCATTTATTGAATGACCCTCAGAAGTCCTTATAATTGAAAAAATTCACCTTATTTATTGAACGACCCTCGTAGAAGTCCTTATACCGAAAAATTCACCTCATTTATTGAATGACCGTAGAAGACCTTATACCGAAAAATTGTTCTTATTTATTGAATGACCCTCGTAGAAGTCCTTATACCGAAAATTCACTCTATTTATTGAATGACCCTCGTAGAAGACCTTATACCAAAAAATTCACCTAATTTATTGAATGACCCTGTAGAAGACTTTATACTGGAAAAAATTCACCTCATTTATTGAATGACACTCGTAGAAGACTTATACCGAAAAAATTCACCTCATTTATTGAATGACCCCGTAGAAGACTTATACCGAAAAATTCAATTTCATTTATTGAATGACCCTCGTAGAAGTCCCGATGCCGAAAAATTCATACCTTATTTATTGAATGACCCTCGTAGAAGTCCTTATACCAAAAAATTCAATTTTGTTTATTGAATCACCTCCTCGTGGAAGTCCTTATACCGAAAAACTCACCTTATTTATTGAATGGACTGTAGAAGTCCTTATACCAAAAAATTCGCACTATTTATTGAATGACCCTCGTAGAAGTCCTTATACCGAATATCCACTCGGTTTACTGAATGATCTTCGTAGAAGTCCTTATACCGAAAATTCACATTATTTATTGAACGACCCCCGTAGAAGTCCTTATACTGAAAAATTCACCTTATTTAGTGAATGACCTCGTAGAAGTCCCTATACCAAAAAAATTCACCTTATTTATTGAATGACCCCAGAAGTCCTTATACGAAAAAATTCACCTTATTTATTGAATGACCCTCGTAGAAGTCCATACAAAAAAATTCACCTTATTTATTGAACGACTCTCGTAGAAGTCCTTAACAAAAATTCACCTTATTTATTGAATGACCCTCGTAGAAGTCCTTATACCAAAAAATTCACCTTATTTATTGAATGACCGTAGAAGTCCTTATACCAAAAAATTGCACTTTATTTATTGAATGACTTTCGTAGAAGTCCTTATACTGGAAAAATTCACATTATTTATTGAATGACCCTCGTAGAAGTCCTTATACCAAAAAATTCACCTTATTTATTGAATGACCCTCGTAGAAGTCCTTATACCAAAAATTCACCTTAAGTTTAATAATGACTCTCGTAGAAGTCCTTATAACAAAAAATTCACCTTATTTATTGAATGACCCTCGTAGAAGTCCTTATACCAAAAATTCACCAGTTTATTGAATGACCTCGTAGAAGTCCTTATACCTAATAATTCACCTTATTTACTGAATGACCCTCGTAGAAGTCCTTATACCGAAAATTCATATTATTTATTGAATGACCCTGTAGATGTCCTTATACCGAAAAATTCACCTTATTTATTGAATGACCTCGTAGAAGTCCTTATACCAAAAAAATTCAATTATTTATTGAATGACCCCTTTGAAGTCCTTATACCAAAAATTCACCTTACTTATTGAATGACCCTCGTAGAAGTCCTTATACCTAAAAATTCACCTTATTTAGTGAATGACCCTCGTAGAAGTCCTTATACCGAATAATTCACCTTATTCACTGAATGACCCTCGTAGAAGTCCTTATACCGAATAATTCACCTTATTTATGAATGACCTCGTAGAAGTCCTTATACCAAAAATTATTTATTGTCACCTGTTCTCAGAAGTCCTTAGTACTGAAAATTCACCTTTGTTTATTGAATGACTTCTCGTAGTAGTCCTTTATACCGAATAATTCACCTTATTTATTGAATGACCCTGGAAGTCCTTATGTCTAGAAAAATTCATTAATATTTATTGAATGACCTCGTAGAAGTCCTTATACCAAAAAGAATTCACCTTATTTATTGAATGACCTCGTAGAAGTCCTTATACCTATTAATTCAATTCGGTTTTGTTTTAATGGTCCTCGTAGAAATCCTTATACCGAATAATTCACCTTATTTACTGAATGACCTCGTAGAAGTCCTTATAACAAAAATTCGAAGATTATTTATTGAATGACCCTCGCAGAAGTCCTTATACTCGAAAAATTCAATTTTATTTAGTGAAATAACTTTCGCAGAAGTCCTTGTACCGAAAAGTTCACATTATTTATTGAATGGACCCCTCGAAGTCCTTATACCAAAAATTCACCTTATTTATTGAATGACCCTCGTAGAAGCCTATACCGAATAATTCAATTGGAGCATCGAATGCACTGCAGAAGTTCTTATACCGAAAATTCACCTAATTTATTGAATGACCTCGTAGAAGTCCTTATACCGAAAATTCACCTTATTTATTGAATGACCCCTGCAGAAGTCTTTATACCGAAAAGTTCACCTCATTTATTGAATGACCCTCGGGGTCCGGAGGCAACGAAAATTCACCTTATTTATTGAATGACCTCGTAGAAGTCCTTATACCGAAAAATTCACCTTATTTATGATGATCTTCGTAGAAGTCCTATACTTTGAATAATTCACCTTATTTATTGAATGACCCTCGTAGAAGTCCTTATACCGAAAAATTCACCTTATTTATTGAATGACCTCGTAGAAGTCCTTATACCGAAAAATTCACCTTATTTATTGAATGACCCTCGTAGAAGTCCTTATACTCGAAAAATTCACCTTATTTATTGAATGACCCTCGTAGAAGTCCTTATACCGAAAACCCCACCTTATTTATTGAATGAACCTCGTAGAAGTCCTTATACCGAATAATTCACCTTATTTACTAGTTTGTCTCTCGTGAAGTCCTTATACCGAAATTATTTATTGAATGACCCTCGTAGAAGTCCTGGTATATACCGAAAAGTTCACCTCATTTATTGAATGACCCTCGGGAGAAGACTTTATACCGAATAATTCACCTTGTTTATTGAATGACCCCGTAGAAGTCCTTATACCGAAAAAATTCACCTTGTTTATTGAATGACCCTCGTAGAAGTCCTTATACCGAAAATTCACCTCATTTATGGTTAGACCTCGTAGAAGTCCTTATACCGAAAAATTCACCTTGTTTATTAACGACCTCGTAGAAGACTCCAGTGAAAAATTCAATTCGTTTACGAATGACCTCGTAGTAGTCTTTATACCGAAAATTCACATTATTTATTGAATGACCCTCGTAGAAGTCCTACCGAAAAATTCACCTTATTTATTAATGACCTTTGTAAGTCCTTCTTCCGAAAAATTCACCTTATTTATTGAATGACCCCCGTAGAAGTCCTTATACCGAAAAATTCACCTCATTTATTGAATGACCCTCGTAGAAGACCTTATACCGAAAAATTCACCTTATTTATTGAATGACCCTCGTAGAAGTCCTTATACCGAAAAATTCACCTCATTTATTGAATGACCCTCGTAGAAGACCTTATACCAAAAAATTCACCTTATTTATTGAATGACCCTCGTAGAAGACTTTATACCGAAAAATTCACCTCATTTATTGAATGACACTCGTAGAAGACTTTATACCGAAAAATTCACCTCATTTATTGAATGACCCTCGTAGAAGACTTTATACCGAAAAATTCACCTCATTTATTGAATGACCCTCGTAGAAGTCCTGATGCCGAAAAATTCACCTTATTTATTGAATGACCCTCGTAGAATTCCTTATACCGAAAAATTCACCTCATTTATTGAATGACCCTCGTAGAAGTCCTTATACCGAAAAATTCACCTTGTTTATTGAATCACCCTCGTAGAAGTCCTTATACCGAAAAACTCACCTTATTTATTGAATGACCCTCGTAGAAGTCCTTATACCAAAAAATTCACATTATTTATTGAATGACCCTCGTAGAAGTCCTTATACCGAATAATTCACCTTATTTACTGAATGACCCTCGTAGAAGTCCTTATACCAAAAAATTCTCATTATTTATTGAATGACCCTCGTAGAAGTCCTTATACCGAAAAATTCACCTTATTTAGTGAATGACCCTCGTAGAAGTCCTTGTACCGAAAAGTTCACATTATTTATTGAATGACCCTCGTAGAAATCCTTATACCAAAAAATTCACCTTGTTTATTGAATGACCCTCGTAGAAGTCCTTATACCGAAAAACTCACCTTATTTATTGAATGACCCTCGTAGAAGTCCTCATACCAAAAAATTCACCTTATTTATTGAATGACCCTCGTAGAAGTCCTTATACCGAATAATTCACCTTATTTACTGAATGACCCTCGTAGAAGTCCTTATACCGAAAAATTCACATTATTTATTGAATGACCCTCGTAGAAGTCCTTATACCGAAAAATTCACCTTATTTAGTGAATGACCCTCGTAGAAGTCCTTGTACCGAAAAGTTCACATTATTTATTGAATGACCCTCGTAGAAGTCCTTATACCAAAAAATTCACCTTATTTATTGAATGACCCTCGTAGAAGTCCTTATACCGAATAATTCCCCTTATTTATTGAATGACCCTCGTAGAAGTCCTTATACCAAAAAATTCACCTTGTTTATTGAATGACCCTCGTAGAAGTCCTTATACCGAAAAACTCAACTTATTTATTGAATGACCCTCGTAGAAGTCCTTATACCAAAAAATTCACCTTATTTATTGAATGACCCTCTTAGAAGTCCTTATACCGAATAATTCACCTTATTTACTGAATGACCCTCGTAGAAGTCCTTATACCGAAAAATTCACATTATTTATTGAATGACCCTCGTAGAAGTCCTTATACCGAAAAATTCACCTTATTTAGTGAATGACCCTCGTAGAAGTCCTTGTACCGAAAAGTTCACATTATTTATTGAATGACCCTCGTAGAAGTCCTTAT
This sequence comes from Ascarosepion bandense, assembly GCA_037127315.1. Taxonomy (NCBI): domain Eukaryota; kingdom Metazoa; phylum Mollusca; class Cephalopoda; order Sepiida; family Sepiidae; genus Ascarosepion; species Ascarosepion bandense. Next base: position 1,050,799 of record JBBBDQ010001278.1, on the reverse strand, counting down.
ACCAAAAAATTCACCTTATTTATTGAATGACCCTCGTAGAAGTCCTTATACCGAATAATTCACCTTATTTACTGAATGACCCTCGTAGAAGTTCTTATACCGAAAAATTCACCTAATTTATTGAATGACCCTCGTAGAAGTCCTTATACCGAAAAATTCACCTTATTTATAGAATGACCCCCGTAGAAGTCCTTATACCGAAAAGTTCACCTCATTTATTGAATGACCCTCGTAGAAGTCCTTATACCGAAAAATTCACCTCATTTATTGAATGACCTTCGTAGAAGTCCTTATTCCGAAAAATTCACCTTATTTATTGAATGACCCTCGTAGAAGTCCTTATACCGAAAAATTCAGATTATTTATTGAATGACCCTCGTAGATGTCCTTATACCGAAAAATTCACCTATTTATTGAATGACCCTCGTAGAAGTCCTTAGTACCCAAAAAATTCACTTATTTATTGAATGACCCTCGTAGAAGTCCTTATACCAAAAAAATTCACCTTATTTATTGAATGATTCCTCGTAGAAGTCCTTATACCGAATAATTCTTATCCTTATTTATTGAATGACCTCGTAGAAGTCCTTATACCAAAAAATTCACCTTGTTTATTGAATCACCCGTAGAAGTCCTTATACCGAAAAACTCACCTTATTTATTGAATGACTCTCGTAGAAGTCCTTATACCAAAAAATTCACCTTATTTATTGAATGACCTCGTAGAAGTCCTTATACCGAATAATTCACCTTTATTTATTGAATGTCCCTCGTAGAAGTCCTTATACCGAATAATTCACCTTATTTACTGAATGACCCTCGTAGAAGTCCTTATACCGAAAAAAATTCACATTATTTATTGAATGACCCTCGTAGAAGTCCTTATACCGAAAAATTCACCTTATTTAGTGAATGACCCTCGTAGAAGTCCTTGTACCGAAAAGTTCAACATTATTTATTGAATGACCTCTCGTAGAAGTCCTTATACCAAAAAATACACCTTATTTATTGAATGACCCTCGTAGAAGTCCTTATACCGAATAATTCACCTTATTTACTGAATGACCCTCGTAGAAGTTCTTATACCGAAAAATTCACCTAATTTATTGAATGACCCTCGTAGAAGTCCTTATACCGAAAAATTCACCTTATTTATTGAATAACCCCCGTAGAAGTCCTTATACCGAAAAGTTCACCTCATTTATTGAATGACCTCGTAGAAGTCCTTATACTGAAAAATTCACCTTATTTATTGAATGACCCCTCGTAGAAGTCCTTATACCGAAAAATTCACCTTATTTATTGAATGACCTCGTAGAAGTCCTTATACCGAATAATTCACCTTATTTATTGAATGACCCCGCAGAAACCTTTATACTGAATAATTCACCTTATTTGTTTAATGACCTTCGCAGTCCTTGCTACCAATAATCTGTTCTTATTTATTGAATGACCTTCGTAGGTGTCCCTATACCTATGCACCACCTTATTTATTGAATGACCCTCGTGAAGTCCTATACCGAAAAATTCACCTTATTTATTGAATGACCTCGTAGAAGTCCTTATACCAAAAAATTCACCTTATTTATTGAATGGACCCTCGTAGAAGTCCTTATACCGAAAAATTCACCTTATTTATTGACAGCCCGACCTCGTAGAAGTCCTTATACCAAAAATTCACCTGTTTCATATTTAGCTGAATTTAGAAGTCTCGTACTAGCTAATTACCTATTTACTGAATGACCTCGTAGAAGTCCTTATACCGAAAAATTCACATTATTTATTTAAATGGACCGTAAAAGTCCCTGAAAATTAAAAATTACACCTTATTTATTGAATGACCTTTAGAAGTCCGAAAATTTAAAAATTCAGCACTATTTATTGAATGACCCTCGTAGAAGTCCTATACCGTACTACCTTATTTATTGAATTGACTTCTGTGAAGTCCCGAAAATTAGTTATCCACCTTATTTTAATGGTCGACCCTCGTAGAAGTCCTTAATTCCGGAAAAATCTACATTATTTATTGAATGACCCTCGCAGAAGTCCTATACCGAAAAGTTCACTCATTTATTGAATGACCTCGTAGAAGATTTCATATACCGAATAATTCACCTTGTTTATTGAATGACCCTCAAGTCTTATACCGAAAAATTCACCTTGTTTATTGAATGACCTCGGAAGTCCTTGTACTGTAATTACCTCATTTATTGAATGACCTCTATAAATTTTGTACTGAAAATTCAAATTTGTTTATTGAATGACCTCGTAGGAAGACCTTATAGCGTGGAAAAATCTCCACTTTCATTTATTGAATGACCCTCTAGAATTTTGCACTGAAAAATTCACATTATTTATTGAATGACCTCGTAGAAGTCCTGAAAGTACTGAAAAATTCAATTTTATTATTGAAACACCTTCAGAGAAGTCCTATTCCGAAAATTCACCTGTCATTGAATGACCTCGTAGAAGTCCTTATACCGAAAATTCACCTCATTTATTGAATGACCTCGGGAAGTGACCTATACCTGTACTCACTTTGACAGTTGAACACCCCTCAAGTCCTTATACCGAAAAATTCACCTCATTTATTGAATGACCCTCGTAGAAGACCTATACCAAAAAATTCACCTTATTTTCATTGAATGACTCTTTCAGGGGTGATTTTGATAATCACTGTACCCAATTTTCATTTACGACGACACTCGTAGAAGACTTTGAAAATTCTAGAAAAATTCAATTTCATTTATTGAACACCTCGTAGAAGACTTTATACCGAAAAATCACCTCATTTATTGAAATTGACCGTGTAAGTCTCGGATGCCGAAAAATTCACCTATTTATTGAATGACCCTCGCAGAATTCCTTATACTGAAAATCTACCTCATATGAATGACTCTAGAAGTCCTTATACCGAAAAATTCACCTCATTTATTGAATGACCTTCGTAGAAGTCTCATATTCTAAAATTCACCTTGTCATTGTCGACCTCTGCAGAAGTCCTATGGCAATTGAAAAATTCACCTCATTTATTGAATGACCTCGTACACCTTATACCAAAAAATTCACCTTATTTATTGAATGACCTCGTAGAAGTCCTTATGCCGAAAAATTCACCTCCTATTTATTGAATGACCCTCGTAGAAGTCCTTATACCGAAAAATTCACCTTATTTATTGAATGACCCTCGTAGAAGACTTTATACCGAAAAATTCACCTCATTTATTGAATGACCCTCGTAGAAGACTTTATACCGAAAAATTCACCTTATTTATTGAATGACCCTCGTAGAAGTCCTTATACCAAAAAATTCACCTTGTTTATTGAATGACTCTCGTAGAAGTCCTTATAACAAAAAATTCACCTTATTTATTGAATGACCCTCGTAGAAGTCCTTATACCAAAAAATTCACCTTATTTATTGAATGACCCTCGTAGAAGTCCTTATACCAAAAAATTCACCTTGTTTATTGAATGACTCTCGTAGAAGTCCTTATACCGAAAAATTCACCTCATTTATTGAATGACCCTCGTAGAAGTCCTTATACCAAAAAATTCACCTTGTTTATTGAATGACCCTCGTAGAAGTCCTTATACCAAAAAATTCACCTTATTTATTGAATGGTCCTCGTAGAAGTCCTTATACCGAATAATTCACCGTATTTACTGAATGACCTTCGTACTATACTGCTTTCTAACAGTTCACCACGTGTAGTGGCATAAATTTTGAACCGAATCCTTTATTGCAATCACTGGGGTATATGAACTCCATACCCTGCGTAGTGACGCCTCGATTGGAAGTCATAAATTATTTCCTTCTAAATCTGTAAGTTACTTGTTCACCACTGCTGTCGGCTGGAATTGAACTGACATTTCTTGGGTTAAATCACAGGAATTAACCAACGTCTATATCCACTGGACCATATGTGCTATAACCAATGATACAGACATCGGTTAGTTTCTGTGACTTTCGGTTCAAAATTCTTAGCACCTGAAGAAGGACGGAGCCTACAACGGCCGAAACGTCGTACAAATTGCAACAAAGATGATGAAAATAGTTCGAATAATGTCAATAGTGTAAATACTACCTCATCTCAGATATCTAGACAAACTAGCAGTATATCCCGGCGTTACTCGGGTGTAATGAAAGCTTTAAAACTAATCCATGGTCCTGGAGCTCAGACTCTTTAGACGTTGGCACGAAAGACTAAAAAGCAATAGTTGTTTCCAGTTAAAGCGAAAACGTAAACTGAAAGAAACATGAATGGATGTAAGTCAAATTTTGATTTCCTGGTATCGATATCAAATAAGGCTTTTCGTCGTAAACTGAATTTTGCAGGCTAAATAAGTCCTCTGAGTAAATGGTATCATAGCTGAAACTAAGAACTACAATTATACCTACTTAGAGTCAAACCCGAAGCAAAAACTAAAATGAAAGGGCTAAAAAACTGATTTTGATCAGACCCGGTATCTTGCCTTTTTATATATATATTATCGATTTTCTGCGCTCTTGTAAGAACTGCAACCTTGCAACTTCTGAATATCGTTTCTTATGTCTTTGTCTATGAGTGAATCAAATTTAATTAAAATCGGACCACTCCTTCTATAACCACATTTATTCGATTATCGATTTTCGCTATTTATCGGGTGTACATCGACACAAAACCTAGCTAAGAACACTCGCAGACGCTTATAGTACAACTGTGTAAATTTTCAACGAAATCGGTTCAGTCGTTTCGGAGTCTATAGGTAACGGATACACACACACAGAGAGACACACAGACAAAGTTCCATTTATAAATAAGTTTAGATAGATTAGATAGAATGGTCTATTATTAAACGTCGTACAAACGACAACAAAGATTAGGACAATAATCCGAATAATGTAAATACTGTAAATACTACCTCATCTCAGAAATATAGACAAATAATGATCTATTATCAAACGTCGTACAAATGGCAACAAAGATTAGGACAATAGTCCGAATAATGTAAATACTGTAAATACTACCTCATCTCTGAAATATAGACAAATAGAATGATCTATTATTAAACGTCGTACAAACGACAACAAAGATGAGGACAATAGTCCGAATAATGTAAATACTGTAAATACTACCTCATCTCAGAAATATAGACAAATAGAATGATCTATTATTAAACGTCATACAAATGGCAACAAATATGAGGACAATAGTCCGAATAATGTAAATACTGTAAATACTACCTCATCTCAGAAATATAGACAAATAGAATGATCTATTATTAAACGTCGTACAAATGGTAACAAAGATGAGGACAATAGACCGAATAATGTAAATACTGTAAATACTACCTCATCTCAGAAATATAGACAAATAGAATGATCTATTATTAAACGTCGTACAAATGGCAAGAAAGATGAGGACAATCGTCCGAATAATGTAAATACTGTAAATACTACCTCATCTCCGAAATATAGACAAAAACGAAAGAACCAATATGAAAGCATTCTTTTCTGTCATTAATCCATCTAATATCCTACAATTAGTTAAAGAAATCAAACTGTATTCAAAAATATAACATCAAGAATACTACAACATAAAACATACATTTTATTGTCTCTAGTATTTATGGCTACACAAACATGTACACTACCGGCCATAATTATTAGGAAACCCCAGTTTTTTAAAAGAGATGATTGGATCACTGTGTCGTGCCAGGATTTCTTACCCGCCTGAATCTATCTTACACATATACTAATCAACCATCCGTTCGTGCATGGAATACTGTTGTCATATATCGTCAGGCGCTCCTGACGTTTAGCTCAGTGTTCTCGACAGGCTGTAAACGAGAATTAGTAATGTGATAGGTACCGACTTGTCAACTCGACTTCAGCCACTTTCTCACCGACGGGATGTGGCTTCCCTCTGTCTGTTCTATAAATATTTTCATGACTTCTGCTCCGACGAACTTAAGTAACTGGTGCCCCTGCCACAAGAGTTTACTCGTGCAACCAGACTGACAGCTGGGTCCCACCCATTCACAGTTAGATCAACCAAATGCAGCCGATAATTCTACTACATCAGCTTATTTTCTAGCACTTCCCGCCTGTGGAACTCTCTTCCATATTCTTGCCTTCATGGCTACAATATCCAGTAATTGAAATGCAATGTCAATACACGTCTCTTAACCACTTGACTCTACTTCTTTCTACATCAACTTGCATATCTTTTCCTTTTTCTCTACCTTTGCAACTGTCATCACACCTGTATTTCCATCCTTCTCTTGCTTCTTTCTCTGAAACCTCCTGTAACTGGTTGGTCTTTTTCTTTCCTCTCCTCCTATCTAATGTGTTACTCTTATGTAGCCCCGTGCGCATCAGTGGCTTTACCGCCTTGCATGGGGTGAAACGATTAAACAAAAATTATGTATTTCAAACTATATTTAGTTTTTATTGTCAAGAGGATAATTTTAAATGAAAATAAAATGGTTATTTTGTTATTATTACTTTGTAAAAATTTACAATACAAGGAAGCAGAAATGAACTCGTCAGAATCACCCCAAATTTTCTTCATTCTTTCATTGATGAAACTGCAATGTAGGTAATTATTAAATATTCATAAATTCATTTGATGCACATGTTGTTGTGCGGTCGTAATAAAAGAATCATTCTATTTTCATTTAGAATTATCCACTTGGCAATAAACACTAAAAAATAATATGAAATACATAATTGTTGTTCTAAACACTGCGGTAGCCTAATAATTATCACGGTAGTGTGTGTGTATATATATATATATATATATATATATATATATATATATAAAATCTACGGGGTGCGATGGGTAAATTGTCGCTATTTGCTTTGTAAAATTTTGCAAACTAATAATAACAATATTTTCATTTAGAATTATCCACTTGGCAATAAATACTAAAAAATAATATGAAATACATCATTTTTTTAAAAACACTGCGGTAGCCTAATAATTATGGCCGGTAGTGTATATACACAGTTGTTATGTATTATCTACCTTGTATTTAACTATGAACGTAGAATAAAATATATTGAATACTGTTGTCATACCTTATCGGGTGCTCATCTTGAGGTTATCGACAAAATTCAAAAGAGGATCCGCATTAGAACCGATCCGGACTTAGCAGCCCGCCTTCAGTCACTTTCTAACCGACGTGATATGGCTTCCCTCTGTCTTTTCTACAAGTATTTTCATGGCTACTGCTCTGACGAACTTTTTACCCTAGCTCCCCGATCAAGCATATTTACGCTTGCTACTAGATTGGCAACAAAGTCCCACCCTTTTGCCGTTGAAATATTTAAATGTACCCCTCCTCTTCTACTCTAATAGATTCTTTTCTCTTACTTCACGTTTGTGGAACTCAATACCGTTTTCTTGCTTCCCTGATAGCTATCATCTGGAAAAGTTTAAATGCAAATCAATTGCCATCTTCTCTCTCCTTGATTCCCATCCATCTCTTAACTTTTCTTCGACATCCTCTGTGCCTCGTTTTTTTTCTCACTGTAACCCCTGCGCTCCAATGGAAGCTTCCCCTTACTTGGGGTGAAATGGTTTAAAACAAACATTTTTATTATTTCAAATTTCCCAAGAAAATTAAATATCGGCATTAAATGACCCATAAGGAGTCGATATTCCGTTAAACAAACAAATCAAATAAAAGCTTTCATGGAAATTAAACTTCAGCATTATGTGACCCATAAAGGATTTGATATGCCGTTAAACAAGCAAATCAAATAAAAGCTTTCATGAAAATTAAATTTCAGCATTATGTGACCCATAAAGGAGTTGATATGCTGTTAAACAAGCAAATCAAATAAAAGCGTTCATGAAAATTAAATTTCAGCATTATGTGACCCATAAAGGAGTTGATATGCCGTTAAACAAGAAAATCAAATCTAAAGTTTCTTTTTACTGAAGACGTTATTGATCACTTAGTATTCGTAAGAATTCGGTGTAGAACTTCCTGTCTTAAGATTGTCATATCGAATTACTTAAATTCTTTTGGTTGAAAAGGAGTGCTTTTCACTTCCCTCGAAGACGGAATTTTGTTTGAAACAGCGGGTTTTAAAATGAAGAAAGAAGCCAATCCTATTTAATTTGCTACAAGTCTACCGAGACATAGAAATAAAGGACTGGAAACCTTTTGGCGCTAAAATACAAAGATTTGCCATGTGTGGCAACACGGGAATGACGGCATCGGTGACGTCAACGTCGACTGGATGATGATTTCAGAGATTTTCTGAAATGCCTTTTGTAAATCACCCAAATCATTTCCTCTTTCGTTTCTGGTCAGGTCAACGAGCCTGTCTCCAACAATTCAGAAACTGGTCGATAAACCATTTTGCTGATTGTAAATAGTGTTACAGAGGACATTTTTCATTTCTTTGTTTTTTATTCGTTCATTCACAAAATTAACAATGCGATGGTCACCCACTCCCATCATCTCATAAATTGTTGTCCATACTGACATTGAAAGCAGAATAGTGAAAGTCTTGGATATTTTATTTGATAAACCCTAGGAAAAAATCGTTCAATCAATGGTTTCCATTTAATTTATATGGGCACGCAACAAACACAGACGACACGAGCCGAGTTTAAAAAAAACAGAGGATAAATTTGTGGTTAACCATATCAATTAGTTAAATTATTGAATGACCCATAAGGAGTTGATATGCCGTTAAAGAAACAAATTAAATCAAATCTGATTAAGTATGGTTTCAATAAAGCCGTATTCACCACGGTTTAGTAAGGTTATTTAACCCATATTTGGGGGTTTTGAATTTAGAGATGTCCTTCTACTAGATCAGTGGCCAGATAAAACTATAAAATTCAGTCTCTCCTGTTAATTATTCATAGCTAAAGAGAGAAGACATAGATTATTTATTTTTTTCTTCATATTACAATATCAGTTATGTGCCATACGTGATACACGCTTTGGGCGATCATGTCTCGAAAGAGACATAACTGACCGGGCAGAAGATTATACCGCAGTAGTTTGCCATTACTTTCTGCGGTAGACTGTTTGCCAGCCAAGGCTATAGAACCCAATCTGTCCTATTATTAGATTCATAGGTAGATGAAGAAGAGATGTGTTATAGTATTAGGTAGTAATTAGTGGGGGATCAGTTTATTACTTCATAACAATAGAAAACCGATACCCCACTTTAAGACCAGTATAAACCATAATGATGTTTCCAACTATTATATTCAGTCAGTTAGTTAAGTGCCATACGTGATACACGCTTTGGGCGATCATGTCTCGAAAGAGACATAACTGACCGGGCAGAAGATTATCCCGCAGTATGTTGCCATTACTTTCTGCCTTAGACTAGTTGCCAGCCAAAGCTATAGAACCCAATCTCTCTTAATATTTGACTCATAGCTAGAGGGAGAAGATATGTATTATATTATTAAGTGGTAATTATTGGGGGATCAGTTTATTACTTCATAGCAATAGAAAACCGATCGCCCATTTTGTGCCCTGTAGAAGACTTAATCATGTTTCCAACTATTATATTCAGTCAGTCAGTTGAGTGTCATACATGATACACGCTTTGGGCGATCATGTCTCGAAATAGACATGACTGACTGGCCAGAAGATTATCCAGCAGTAGGTTGCCATTACTTTTTTCGGTAGACTGGTTGCCTGCCAAGGCTATAGAACCCAATCTGTTCTATTATTTAACCTATAACTAGAGGGAAGAGACGGATTAATAACTTTCTCAAACGTATTTGTGCGTAAGTGAATGCAAGGAATTCAACTGGAACTTGAACTCGGCCCTCCGATTTGTCGTACCATGTCACTACCACAACGCACGTCCGGTTAACCACATAACCATTACATAAATTAAGTGCTTCTAAAATATCGTCAGTAACATATCCATAAATAATCAATGAAAATGTAATATGATTTTTATTCTAATTAAAATTATAATACTGCCTAATGTTCTTAGTAAAGACAACTATTTAAATTAAAGAACAAAGAGAAAATGCTATAGATTTCAAAGAATAATTTGGTACAATTTTCGAAGCAAAGTTTTTGGTAATAACAAAGAATAGAACAATCGCCACAGCCGAAGACATTTTTTTTTTTTTGGTCTGTGGAAGCGACTTTAATGCGCCTTTCAAGTTTTGTCTGGAAAGAAGAGAATACTGGATTGCTATGTGATATCAGTTCTTCAACATGGCATTGAATGTTGGACAATATCAACAAAGATGGAGGGTAAACTTGAAGCAGCTGAAATGTGGTTCTACAGAAACATACTGGATATCAAGTGTGGGATCAGTTCCATATTACAATCATTATATGAACTGATCCCTCACTTTGTGGTCACAACAGTTTCTATGCAAGGATGCATTCCAGGACCTGAGAAGAGTATTAAGAAACAGGACAATTTCGCTAGAAACAAAGAAAAGAGTACTGGATTGCTATGTGATGTCAGTTCTTCAACATGGCAGCGAATGCTGGACAATATCAACAAAGATGAAGAGAAAATTTGAAGGAGCTGAAATGTGGTTCCACAGAATGATGCTGAGGATATCATGGATCGAGCATGTGAGCAATGATGAGGTCTTAGAAATGATGGAAACAAAAAGGAAATTAACATTGAGCATCAGGAAGAGACAACTGAAGTTCCTGGGACAAGCAATGAGGAAGGAGGGCTTGGAGAACCTGATACAGACAGGCCAGATAAAGGGGAAAAAAGACAGAGGAGAGCAGCGGATAACATATTTGAAGGGCCTGAGCAGATGGATGACAGAACGGGGGCTATGAGATATTAGAGGAGAAAGTGTACTAAGACCCATCAGGGATAGGGAGACATGGAAGGCAATGATCGCCTACGCACTGAAAGTTCAAGGCACATAAAAGAAGAAGATGAAGAAGAAGAAGACGAAGAAGAAGAAGAAGAAGGTTGTCAAATTTCTATTGCTTTTTTTTCTGAACAATAGCTCATTAACTCCAAAAATTAAATCCAAGCACCCACTACAGCTAGGATCCAAATGCACTTCTCAGAATTTGAAGGGAAGCACTTTTATTGGTTTTTTGGGGAAAAAAGCAGTTGTCTTCCCAGAAATGAAAATATACCAAAAATTTTTTAGAAATTCGAAAAAACACACCAGAACTGAACGCAACGTCTTCTTTCTCTTTGAAAGTCAGTCAATACGCGCTCAAGCAACTGAAATTTTTTTATACAATGGCTTGCCGGTTGCTTTTTGTATCGGGGATGTTGCGTTTAGTGCGCACTTCCACTAATCGGTTTAAAGTGCAAGACCTACAAGGAAGCCCTAAACTTGACACGGCCGGACTGTACACAGACTACAATGTATATACCCACCACTATTCTCGGTTGTACCAACGAGATCCAAAAGAATACAGGGCATTACCTTCGGGGACGGCTTAGCTGCAGAAATTGCTGGAAAGTTGTCAGAGCTGACAGACAAACGCCTTCGGGGTTCCATTCTGAGTATTCTGCCTTAATTTACTTCCATAGTCTTTTCTGTGTTTTGCACATAATCAGGCTTTTACTTTCCCTAGAGGGACTGCCTTACTGGGTTGTTGAGCTCCAACTACCGGTTATGAGGCGCCAGTTTTTTGTCTATTCTCCGACTGTGTTGGAATTAGTTGCCAGAACCTATTTGAGACGCGTGCCACGGAAGCATTTTATAGACACTGAGAGATTGTTACCATTATCACCCTCGGCTATGGCAATCTTTGAATCATATACAATGTTCCTATATAAACATTATATACATTGCAGTTACGTGTTTAGAAGATAAAAAATGTTTTTTTTTATATATATAAAACTTTAGGTCAACAAAAATCTGTAAAGAAAGACAAATTACAAAACAGTTCATAAATTCTGATTACGATGACGAGTCACGTGATTTCCCAGAGTCTTAGAGGCACCACAGTAGAGAAGCTATAACTGCATTAGAAGTGGTGTATCCTGAGAAAGATAGTCTGAAGGAACCCAATCCTCTCTCTTTTTGGGAGAACATTCAGAATTTTCCTTCTCGCAGATGGATTGACACCCCAAGCTATAGTACCTAGTCACTTGCTATTTACCCATAGCTGAGGGTACATAAATAAACAAAAATATAGAAAACTTTGTTAAATTGAACAAAAAAGATAACAACAAAAACTATAAAATAGTAAACGAGATTGGATGTGTGTTCAAATGCAGTGGATATCGACTCAGCACGAGAAATCGAAGAGCCGAGTTCGAATACCACGTGAATTCGTTGCATTCACTTACACGCAAATAGAGAGACTCGGCCATATTTCATAATATAGATTTTTTCCTCGATTATCGGAAATGAATGCTTTTGACTTTTATGACTGTTTTATCAGACAAAAGACTTTAATGTTGTCCTGAATTTATTTTTTTTTATTTATTTATAAAAGAGTTTGGGTGTGAGAAGCAAATCGAGGATTCTGTCAGAAATTAAGTCTTCGTACCAAAATAATGCGTTGTGGTGCAGTGGATGTCGACTCGGCACGAAAAATCAGCGAGCCGAGTTCGAATTCCATTTGAATTCGTTGCATTCACTTACGAGCAAATACTCTTGAGAAATATATTTTAATCCGTTGCTTCTTCTTGCAGCTATGACCTAAATAGCAGAACTGGTTGGGTTCTATAGCCGTGGTTGGCAAACATTCTACCACAGAAAAAAAGGCAACTTTACTGCGGGAAAATCTTCTGCCCAATCAGTTTTTTCGAGACATGATCACTTAAGCGTGTATCGCGTATGGCACTTAATGGACTGACTGAATATAATAGTTAGAAACGTAAGTAAGGCTTCCGCTGATATAAAGTGTTTTATTGTCATGAAGTAATAAACTGATCCCCCACTAATTTAGTTATAAATGGAACTTTGTCTGTGTGTGTGTGTGTGTGTGTGTGTGTGTGTGTGTGTGTCCGTTACCTATAGACTCCGAAACGGCTGAAAAGATTTTCTTGAAAATTTACACAGTTGTACTATAAGCGTCTGCGAGTGTTCTTGGCTAGGTTTTGTGTCGAGGTACCCCCGATAAATATCGAAAATCGATAATCGAAAAAATCGGGTTATAGAAGGAATGGTCCGATTTTAATAAAATTAGATACACTCATAGACAAAAACATAAGAAACGATATTCAGAAGTTTCAAGGTTGCAGTTCTTACAATAGTGCAGAAAATTTGATATCGATACCAGGAAATCAAAATTTGACTTACATCCATTCATTTTTCTTTCAGTCTACGGTTTCGCTTTAACTGGAAACAATTATTGCATTTTAGTCTTTCGTGCCAACGTCCAAAGAGTCTGAGCTCCAGAACCATGGATTAGTTTTAAAGCTTTCATTACACCCGAGCAACACCGGGCTATACTGCTAGTTATTATATATAAACGAATCCTAGTAACACTTATGAATCACTTCTCCGCAAGCTATGGATAAAATAGCAGAACAGATTGGTTCTATAGCCTTGGTTAGCAACCAGAGTAGAAGAAGGAAAATTCTGAATCCAAACCAGCCTCGAGAGGTATCGAGCTTCGTCAGGCTCTTGTGCCCAAAGAAATACCAGTTCGACTGCGGCTGCTGTATATGTGGTGTGCCCCTAAGATTCTACTGAGTCACGGAATATCTGGATAGGGAACACTATAAACATTTTCAGTAAACACCCCAGGGGACTATATATTTTCAGAAATCCGAGGTGACGAATGCGGGATTAAGAGTTATATTATTAAGCGGCATGTAGCAACGGGACCCTAAAATACAAAGGCATCAAAATATGGGGTTAGACGATCGTGTTCCTTTCAAAATGCCAGAATCGGATGAATTAAAAGCTTTAACCGTTTTGTATTTTACCATTTATTGCTTTTTCTGACATTTCTAATTCTAATTTTAATTCAATCGCTTACCATTTCCACTTCGTAGCTCTCCAATTGGGCCATTTGACCGGAATGAGGTGACTAACAACAAAACAAAATGGCTTCTTAAATCAGAAAAAAAAAACTAACGTAAGTGTGTGGCGGGTTTTAGAAAACGCAGTGGTATAGCCAAGGCATACAGGTTTAAATATACATGATATGTTAGATGGAACATCTATGACGTCTAAAATCTTCAATAAATTGGTTTATAGCAATTCTGTACGCGTGGCTGAGATGTGGCACTACGACAAAAAATTCAGTGCTTTCTAGTAATTAATTTTTGAGACAAGCTTGCCCCGTCGAAGTGGTATTAGTCGAAAATTGAGCTAAAGAAATTGAATGAGGGACAATCTTTTCATAGGGAAAGAAAAGACTTGAAGCGACAGAGATGTGGTTCTATTGACGAGTGTCCTTTGAAACAAAGAAAAGAGTGTCGGACAGATATGTATTACCTAATCTCCTTTATGGCAGTGAATACTGGACAATCTCCTCACAGATGAAGAAAAGAACTGAAGCGACAGTGACGTGTTTCTACTGACGAGTGTCCTTAGAAAAAGAAAGCGTGTTGGACGAGTATGTAATATCTAATCTCCTATATAGCAGTGAATGCTGGACAATCTCCTTACAGATGAAGAAAAGACTTGAAGCGACAGTGACGTGTTTCTACTGACGTGCGTCCCTAGAAACAAAGACAAGTGTGTTGGAGGGCTATGTAACATGAAATCTCTTATATGGCACTGAATGTTGGACAATCTCCACACAGATGAACAGACTTGGAGCGATACAGATGTGGTTCCACTGACATATAGATATAAAGAAAAGAGTATTGGCCAACTATGTAATATCTAATCTCTTTTAAGGCAGTGAATGCTGGACAATATCTTCACAGATGAAAAAAGAGACTTAAAGCGACAGAGATGTGTTTCTACTGACGAGTGTCCTTAGAAATAAAGAAAAGAGTGTTGAATGGCTATGTAATATCTAATCTCCTATTGGGCAGTAAATGCTGGACAATCTTCTCTTAGATAAAGAAGTGACTTAAAGCGACAGAGATGTGGTTCTACTGACGAATGTCCTTAGAAATAAAGAAAAGAGTGTTAAACAGCTATGTAATATATAATCTTCTATATGGCAATGAATGCTGGACAATTTCTCCAAAGAAGAAGAGACTTGAAGCGACAGAGATGAGGTTCTACTGACGAGTGTCCTTAGAAACAAAGAAAAGAGTGTTAGACGGCTATGTAATATCTAATCTTCTATCCAGCAGCGAATGCTGGACAATCTATTCACAGATGAAGAAGAGATTTGAAGCGACAGAAATGTGGTTCTACTGACGAGTGTCCTTAGAAACAAAGAAAAGAATGTTGGATGGCTATGTAATATCTAATCTCCTATATGGCAGTGAATGCTGGACAATCTCTTCACAGATGAAGAAGAGATTTGAAGCGACAGAGATGTGGTTCTACTGACGAGTGTCCTTAGAAACAAAGAAAAGAGTGTTGGACGGCTATGTAATATCTAATCTCCTATATGGTAATGAATGCTGGACAATCTCTTGTTTTTATAAATAAAGAAAAGACTGTTGGACGGCTGTGTGAAAATGTTTGCCGATTCTCTTTTTCTCGTCTCCTTTTTCTTTTTCTCTTAACTTTTCCTCGTCAGTTTCTCCACCTCCTCCTTTTTTTTTTTAATCGTATCACCCCGAACATTGTGGTACAGTGGATATCGGCTCGGAACGAGAAACCGGGGAGCCGAGTTCGAATTCCAGTTGAATCCATTATATTCACTTACGCGCAAATACCCTTGGGAAAGATATTAATCCGTCTCTTCCTTACAGTTATGGGTTAAATAGCAGGACAGACTTGGTTCTATAGCCTTGGTCGGCAACCAGTCTACCGCAGAAAGCAATGGCAACCTACTGCGGGATAATCTTCTGCCCAGTCAGTCATGTCTCTTTCGAGACATGATCGCCCAATCACGTATGGCACTTAACTGACTGACTGATCACCCCGAGCAAGGCGGTAATGTCACTGATGTGCAGGAGGCTACATAAGAGTAAAAAGTAGAAGTGAGTGAAGAGGAAGACGAACCAGTTAGAAAAGAGCAAGAGAAGGATGGGAATACAGGTGTGATGACAGTTGCAAAGATGGAGAGAAAGGAAAGGGTATGCGGGGTGGTGAAAGAACTAGAAAAATATTTTTTAATTTTTTCTTTCTTCTAATATCTTCCTTCATTTCTCTCTGACACTTTTTTCTTTTGGCTTCATTCTCATATAATTCGCTCCCTTCTCTTTCATATTTTTATTCTTCTTTCCACCTCTCTTTTTTTCATTTCTTTCCCTTCACCTCATTCTTTCATCGTTTTCTTTTTATATCTCTTTTTCTGTCACCACTTTTTCCCATTATTCTATTTCACCTTCTCCCAGTTTCTCTTTGCAGTTCCCTCCCCCTCCGTCATTCTTCCTTCCCTTTCATTCTTTCATTTCATTCTTTCTTCTTTCATTTAATCCTTCCCTTGAAATTTCTTCACGAGCTGCCTTTTACTTCCATCGTCTTTTCTACAAAAGATTATTGCGCCCATATCAGTTTTAGAAGTGACAGTTAAATTTGACTATTTCAGCAGTAAAAGGATGGGACCTAATTGCCAATCTAGTAACACGGGTAAATTCATCTAGTCGGGGCAACAGGGAAAGATGCTCGTTCAATTTCTTTTTTGTTTGTTTTTAACGAAATTTTTCTGTTTCTTAAATATTTTCTTTACTTAATTTTTCATCATTTTCGCCACGAGTGCGTAGTAGGTGTTACACTGAAAGAAAACACTGGATACAGTGGGTATTAAAGAAAGGATAAAAAATGAACGGGATTCAAGAAAATAGAAGATGACAACTGACGTTGCATTTAAATGTTTGGTGATTTATCTATCAGTAAACGGAAGCTAGTTCCACAGACGGAAAGTGCGAGAAAAGAAACTATTAGAGTAGAAGTGGTGTTCGCATTTAACTATTTCAACGGTAAAAGTGTGGAAACTAGATGTTAATCTAGTAGCACGCTTAAATTTCCGTAGACGGGGTACCAAAGAAAATTATTTTTATTGGAAATCATCAATAAAATATACTATTCCTAATGAATATGGGCATGACTGTAAACTGCATCCGGCAGCAAGGCCTCTGATTGAAAGGCTGTGAAAAGCATGGAACCACCTTTTGATTTCTGTTGTTTCTAGGTTCACCCTGATCCGGAGTGGTAGCACCTGTTAGGGTCCCAGCTATGGGTAAATAGTTAACCCCCAAACCGAGTTCAAAATGCTATGAAAGTATTTACCAACAAAACTTTTTCAATGAAAAATATTACCAACAAAACGTTTTTGCCAAAATATTACCAACAAAACGTTTTTGCCAACAAAAATATGTGAAGGAAAAAAAATATTACCAGCAATACATCTGACTCTCAATGAAACCCATTTTACAAAGAAAGTATATTCTATTCATAAAAATCTATAGTAAAATTTTCGTCGGCATTAAATGATCCATTGAGGTGTTGATATGCCGAAAAACAAAACAAACCAAAACCAACCTTCTCCCAGTTCCTCCTTACGTTTCCCTTCCCTCCAACAATCTTCCTTCCCTTTCATTCTTCCATTTGGTTTTCTCTTCTTTCATTTAACCCCCCCCCCCCAATAGCTTAACCCCCCCCCCATCTCTTCACCAGCTGCCTATTATTTCCATCGTCTTTTCTCCTAAAGAGTATTGTGCCCGTGTCAGTTTCCATTTATTTTCATATCTCAGCTGCTTTTAGCACAAGCCTTCCAAGTGATCTCGCTTTAAAGAACAACCTCCGGCTATCTTCTTTCTAAATATGATCGGGTATTTGTATTCAGCTGGGCGAATCGTTATGCAGTTGAGGGACAAGATACGCCTAAAGCCACGAGACGCAACCAGATTCGTGTTAGCCCTCAGCGTAAGAGGTCAGGCTCCGACAAAAACCATAAGTAGAAGAAAATCAATCGACAGAAAAGGAAGTCGCCGAAACACTTTTAATATTTTAGCTCGAACTGTTTATGTTTTGAAAATTTAATTCATTCCAGTTCTTGCCCAATGCTCCCTTGTCTGCTCTGCCGGACATTGTGAGGGGTCAAACGCCCGTAAAATATGTCAGCTACCAAGTAAATGCTTATAAACTTATATATACACGAAAGGCGAATTGGCATGGAAAAGGACGCTTTCCAGAAGCTGAGAAAAGTATTAAGACACACGAAAATTTCACTAAAAACAAAGAAGACAGTGTTAGATTGCTATGTGATGTCGGTTCTTCAATACGGCAGTGAATGCTGGACAATATCATCGAAGATGAAGAAAAAACTTGAAGCAGCGGAAATGTGGTTCTACAGAAAGATGCTGTGGATATCGTGGACTGAGCATGCAACCAATGATGACTTGTTGGAAAGAATGACAATGAAAAGAAAATTAATAGTGATAATCAGGAAGAGACAACTGAAGTTCCTAGGACATGCAATAAAGAAGGAGGGCTTGGAGAACCTGATACTGACAGGCCAGACAGAAGGAAAAAGAAACAGAGGAAGGCAGCGGATAACATATTTGAAGGGCCTGATCAGGTGGATGACGGAACGAGGATTGCGAGGTGTAACAAGAGAAATCATACTAAGAACCACCAGGGACAGGGAGACGTGGAAGGCCATGATAGCCTACGTCCTGAAGGGAGAGGGCACATAGAAGAAGACATATGCCAACTGTTTGTAAGAAATTATTACGTGGATATAACGTGGGGGATCAAATCTATATTATAATCAATATATAAACTGATCCCTCATTTTGTGGCCATGTTAGTTTCTATACATTCATATTCTAGATTTATGGGCTTGAGCTAGTGAATGACAGAACGAGGGTTGCATGGTATTACACGAGAAGGCGTGCTAAGAGTCACCAGGGATAGGGAGACGTGAAAAGCAATGATCGCCTACGTCCTGAAAGGACACGGCACATAGAAAAATATATATGCCTACTGTTTATTAGAAATTATAATGTGGATATAAAGTGGGGGATCAAATCTATATTATAATCAATATATAAACTGATCCCTCATTTTGTGGCCATGCTAGTTTCTATATATTTATATTCTAGATTTATGGGCTTGAGCTAGTGGATGACGGAACGGGGGTTGCGAGGTGTAACAGGAGAAAACATACTAAGAGCGACCAGGGAGAGGGAGACGTGGAAAGCCATGATCGCCTACGTCCTGAAAGGACAGTGCACACAGAAGTTGAAGAAGAAGATAAACGACCTGTGTTTATATATCCTCAAACCAAATAAATTCTTATAGTCAGTCAGTCAGTCAGTTAAGTGCCATACGTGATACACGCTTGGACGATCATGTCTTACTTTCTGTGGTAGATTGGTTGCCAGCAAAGGCTATAGAAACGAATCTGTCCTTTTATTTGACTCATAGCTACAAGGAGAAGATATTGTATTATATTATTAAGTCGTAATTAGTGGGGGGGTCAGTTTATTACTTCATGACAATAGAAAACCGATTCACCACTTTATGCCCAGTAGAAGCCTTCATCATGTTTCTAACTATTATATTCAGTCAGTCAGTTTAGTGCCATACGTGAAACACGCATTGGGCGATCACTTCCCTAAAGAGACATGACTGACTGGGTAGAAGATTATCCCGCAGTAGGTTGCCATTGCTTTCTGCGGTAGACTGGTTGCCAGCCAAGGCTCTAGAACCCAATCTGTCCTGTTATTTGGCTAATAGCTGAAGGTAGAAGAGATAGATTATGTTACATTATCATATTAAGTATAATTAGTGGGGGATCAGTTTATTAATTTATAACAATAGAAAACTGATCCCCCACTTTATGCCCAGAAGAAGCCTTAATCATGTCTCCAACTATTATATTCATTTAGTCAGTTAAGTGCCATACGTGATACAAGTATGAGTAAGTCATGTCTCAAAAGAGACATGACTTACATTACTTTACTAACTCGTATATTTCTTTACTTTCCTTCTAACTCGGAAATGTTTTTGGCTTTCCTTGTTGACTTCGCACATTTCCTTAAATTCACTCATGAGCTTTCGAATTTTGACCTTCCTTCTTCACCATTCCCATTTCAGTATCTTCCTTCTACACCACTCCTATTTTATTTACCACCTTCTCTTCCCTCTCACATTTTCTTACTTTCCTCCTTCTGCCAGTCAGTTAAGTGCCATATGTGATACACGCTTTGAACCATCATGCCTCTGAAGAGACATGACTGACTGGGCAGAAGATTATCTTGCTGTTGGTTGCCATTGCTTTCTGCGGTAGACTGGTTACTAGCCAAGGCTATAGAACCAAATCTGTCCTGTTATTTGACTCATAGCCAGAGAGAGAAAATATGTATTATATTAATAAGTAGTAATTAGCGGGGGATCAGTTTATTACTTCATAACCATAGAAAACCGATCCCCCTCTTTTTGCCCAATTGAACAGTTAATCATGTTTCCAACTATATATATGTATACGTGATACACGCTTGGGCGAACATGTCTCGAAAGAAACATGACGGACGGACTGGGTAGAAGATTTTCCCGCAGTAGGTTGCCATTACTTTCTGCGGTAGACTGGTTGACAATCACGGCTATAGAATCTAATCTGTTCTGCTATTTAACTGTAGCAGTGATTTACCTCGGCAATCTAAACGGGCCAGAGTCGGGTGTATGTTTTGTAAGGGAGCGTTGGTCAGATGGAGACTCGGACAGTACTTCGTGGTAAACAGAATTGGTGTCGCTTGTAGCCGTTTATATTTACTGTTCTAAGCGCTCATTGACTGAGCGGTAGCCAGGTCGAATGCATAAAACGTGGTATGCTCATTTTGAGGGGCGTCGTCGTTGTTATCCGAGCCGTCGTTCACGTGAGAATAGCGTTGCGTGGATTAGGACAAAACACGTGGATTGCGTTTGCCTGGTTGAAATACTTTCCTGTGGTTGTTATCTCCCAATACATTACTTTTTTTCTTTTTGCAACATTAACCCATCGCTGGAGGGAGAAGAGTTGGATTAATACAGTAGGTTGCCATTACTTTCTGCGGTAGACTGGTTGCCAACGAAAGCTACATAGCCCAATCTGTTCTGTTATTTGACCAATAGCAGAAGGGAAGAGACAGTTTCATAGCGTTTCCAACAGTATTTGTAGTTTTTTTTTTATATAAAAATGTATTGCAGCTATTTTTTGTTTATATTTCTGAGGATGAGATAGTATTTACAGGGTTTACATTATTCGGACAATTGTCCTCATCTTTGTTGCCATTTGTACGACCTGTAACAATAGATCATTCTATTTGTCTATATTTCTGAGATCAGGTAGTATTTACAGTATTTACATTATTCGGACTATTGACCTCATCTTTGTTGCCATTTGTACGACGTTTAATAATAGATCATTCTATTTGTCTATATTTCTGAGATGAGGTAGTATTTACAGTATTTTCATTATTCGGACTATTGTCCCCATCTTTGTTGCCATTTGTACGACGTTTAATAATAGATCATTCTATTTGTCTATATTTCTGAGATGAGGTAGTATTTACAGGATTTACATTATTCGGACTATTGTCCTCATCTTTGTTGCCATTTGTACGACGTTTAATAATAGATCATTCTATTTGTCTATATTTCTGAGATGAGGTAGTATTTACAGTATTTACATTATTCGGATTATTGACCTCATCTTTGTTGCCATTTGTACGACGTTTAATAATAGATCATTGTATTTGTCTATATTTCCGAGATGATGTAGTATTTACAGTATTTTCATTATTCGGATTATTGACCTCATCTTTGTTGCCATTTGTACGACGTTTAATAATAGATCATTCTATTTGTCTATATTTCTGAGATGAGGTAGTATTTACAGTATTTACATTATTCGGATTATTGACCTCATCTTTGTTGCCATTTGTACGACGTTTAATAATAGATCATTCTATTTGTCTATATTTCTGAGATGAGGTAGTATTTACAGTATTTACATTATTCGGATTATTGACCTCATCTTTGTTGCCATTTGTACGACGTTTAATAATAGATCATTCTATTTGTCTATATTTCCGAGATGATGTAGTATTTACAGTATTTACATTATTCGGATTATTGACCTCATCTTTGTTGCCATTTGTACGACGTTTAATAATAGATCATTCTATTTGTCTATATTTCTGAGATGAGGTAGTATTTACAGTATTTACATTATTCGGATTATTGACCTCATCTTTGTTGCCATTTGTACGACGTTTAATAATAGATCATTCTATTTGTCTATATTTCTGAGATGAGGTAGTATTTACAGTATTTACATTATTCGGATTATTGACCTCATCTTTGTTGCCATTTGTACGACGTTTAATAATAGATCATTCTATTTGTCTATATTTCTGAGATGAGGTAGTATTTACAGTATTTACATTATTCGGATTATTGACCTCATCTTTGTTGCCATTTGTACGACGTTTAATAATAGATCATTCTATTTGTCTATATTTCTGAGATGAGGTAGTATTTACAGTATTTACATTATTCGGATTATTGACCTCATCTTTGTTGCCATTTGTACGACGTTTAATAATAGATCATTCTATTTGTCTATATTTCCGAGATGATGTAGTATTTACAGTATTTACATTATTCGGATTATTGACCTCATCTTTGTTGCCATTTGTACGACGTTTAATAATAGATCATTCTATTTGTCTATATTTCTGAGATGAGGTAGTATTTACAGTATTTACATTATTCGGATTATTGACCTCATCTTTGTTGCCATTTGTACGACGTTTAATAATAGATCATTCTATTTGTCTATATTTCTGAGATGAGGTAGTATTTACAGTATTTACATTATTCGGATTATTGACCTCATCTTTGTTGCCATTTGTACGACGTTTAATAATAGATCATTCTATTTGTCTATATTTCTGAGATGAGGTAGTATTTACAGTATTTACATTATTCGGACAATTGTCCTCATCTTTGTTGCCATTTGTACGACCTGTAACAATAGATCATTCTATTTGTCTATATTTCTGAGATGAGGTAGTATTTACAGTATTTACATTATTCGGGCTATTGACCTCATCTTTGTTGCCATTTGTACGACGTTTAATAATATATCATTGTATTTGTCTATATTTCTGAGATGAGGTAGTATTTACAGTATTTTCATTATTCGGATTATTGACCTCATCTTTGTTGCCATTTGTACGACGTTTAATAATAGATCATTCTATTTGTCTATATTTCTGAGATGCGGTAGTATTTACAGTATTTACATTATTCGGATTATTGACCTCATCTTTGTTGCCATTTGTACGACGTTTAATAATAGATCATTCTATTTGTCTATATTTCCAAGATGAGGTAGTATTTACAGGATTTACATTATTTGGACTATTGTCCTCATCTTTGTTGCCATTTGTACGACGTTTAATAATAGATCATTCTATTTGTTTCTATTTCTTCAGGTGCTAGAAATTTCGAACAGAACCCTTTGTCTATATTTCTGAGATTAGGTAGTATTTACAGTATTTTCATTATTCGAACTTTTGTTCTGATCTTTGTTGCCATTTGTACGACGTTTCGGTCGTTGTACGCGCCGGCATTCATCAGGTACTAGGAATTTCGAACACAACCCTTTATTACAATCACTGGGGTATATCACCTTCATTCCTTGAGTAAAGCCTTTATCGGAAATCATGAGTTATCTCCCTCTAATCCTGAAAGTTACTTGTTCACCACTGCTGTACCCTGGTATTGAACTCACAACTGTAAGAGTCAAGTCAGGAATTAACTAACGTCTATATCTCCTGGGAAACGGAAATTTTGGGACTTATAAACAACGTGTCCAAGTTATTTGCGCGTAAGTGAATGCAGCGAATCCAACTGGAATTCGAACTCGGATCTCCGATTTACTTTCTTTTATTATCTTTTACTTCTATTTGACCAATTCACTACAACTCCCTTGACCGAAGACGTTTAAAGTCTTTGGTTGTTCTCGAGCATATTCTACAGCCTCTTTCCACTTATCCCTCTTGAGGTTATGTTCTGTACTTTTTGATAGACATCTTAGTCTCATTTCACTATCTTTTCTGTCTGTGTCACTCCCGCTATCATCCATCTATTACATAATTTTGATCTGAAGAACTCATCATTTCTTTTCTGACAACATCTTCTTCCGTCATAACTTCTTTCAATACTGGATTTTAACTAATCAGAATCGGTAATTAAGATTTTTCTTTTCCTTGATATAATGACCGTGCTATATCACCTGTACATCATGAAATTATATCTCTCAGAACTTGCTACTTCGTCTTTCTCATATGTCATCGTGTCATTTGTCGAGGCTTCCCATTAACGCATGCAGAATGGCCCTATAATAACCATAATTTGGTAAGTAACCGTCTATTGTATGTATCCGTCAGTTAAGTGCCATACGTGATACACGCTTGGGCGATCATGTCTCGAAAGAGACATGACTGACTGGGCAGAAGATTATCCCGCAGTAGGTTGCCATTGCTTTCTGCGGTAGACTGGTTGCCGACCAAGGCTATAGAACCCACTCTGTCCTGTTATTTGACTCATGGCTACAGGGAGAATATATGTATTATATTATATTATTAAGTAGTAATTCGTTGAAGATCAGTTTCTTGCTTCATAAAAATAAAGACCAATCTCCCACTTTATGCCCAGTAGAAGCCTTAATTATGTTTCCAACTATTATATTCAGTCAGTCAGTTAAGTGCTATACGTGATACCCTCTTTTAGGTGATCATGTCTCGAATGATACATGACTAACTTGGCAGAAGATTACCCCGCAGTAGGTTGCCATTACTTTCTGTGGTAGACTGGTTGCCAGCAAAGGCTATAGAAACCAATCTGTCCTGTTATTTGACTCATAGCTACAAGGAAAAGATATTGTATTATATTATTAAGTCGTAATTAGTGGGGGATCAGTTTATTATTTCATGACAATAGAAAAACGATTCATCACTTTATGCCCAGTAGAAGCCTTCATCATGTTTCTAACTATTATATTCAGTCAGTCAGTTAAGTGCCATACGTGAAACACGCATTGGGCGATCACTTCCCTAAAGAGACATGAGTAACTGGGCAGAAGATTACCCCGCAGTAGGTTGCCATTACTTTCTGTGGTAGACTGGTTGCCAGCCAAGGCTCTAGAACCCAATCTGTCCTGTTATTTGACTCATAGCTACAGGGAGAATATATGTATTATACTATTAAGTAGTAAATAGTGGAGGTCAGTTTATTACTTCATAACAATATATAACCAATACCCCACTTTATGTCCAGTAGAAGACTTAATCATGTTTCCAACTATTATATTCAGTCAGTCAGTTAAGTGCCATTCTTTTCGGCGATCATGTCTTGAAAGACACATGACTGACTGGGCAGAAGTTCATCCCGCGATAGGTTGCCATTACTTTCTGCGGCAGACTGGTTACCGACCAAGGCTATAGAACCCAATCTGTCCTGTTATTTGACTCATGGCTAGAGGGAAAATATATGTATTATACTATTAAGTGCAAACATCCGGTCCCTCGTTTTTGCTCGGTCGGTTTCACCACAGAAGATTTTCCCGTAGTTGGTTGCCATTACTTTCTACAGTCGACCTGTTGCCAGCCAATACTATAAAAACTAATGTGTCCTGTTACATGATCCATAGCTGGAAGAAAGAGACTTACTAATATCTTTCCCAAGGATATTTGCGCGGAAATGAATGCAACAAATTCAACTAGAATTCGAACTCTGTTCCGAGTCGATATCCACTGCATTACAACGAACATCATCACGTATACTTTCTAAAATATATTTTCTGATACTATTACATCTCCATTGTATATAACGCATTTTCTATCGCTGATTTATTAGTAAGAGGAGGGTGTCAATCAGTTGAGTGTCATACGTGGCATACAATTAGGCAATCATGTCTCGAAAGAGACATGACTGACTGGGCAAATTTTCTTGGAGTAGGTTGTCATTATTTTCTGCGGTAGACGTTGCCAACAAAGGCTATAGAGTCCAATCTATCCTGCTATTTAACCCATAGCTGAAGGGAGGAGACAGATTCTTACCGTTCTCAGTGGTATTTGCGCGTAAGTTAATGCAATGAATTCAACTAGAATTCGAACTCTGTTCCGAGTCGATATCCACTGCATTACAACGAACATCATCACGTATACTTTCTAAAATATATTTTCTGATACTATTACATCTCCATTGTATATAACGCATTTTCTATCGCTGATTTATTAGTAAGAGGAGGGTGTCAATCAGTTGAGTGTCATACGTGGCATACAATTAGGCAATCATGTCTCGAAAGAGACATGACTGACTGGGCAAATTTTCTTGGAGTAGGTTGTCATTATTTTCTGCGGTAGACGTTGCCAACAAAGGCTATAGAGTCCAATCTATCCTGCTATTTAACCCATAGCTGAAGGGAGGAGACAGATTCTTACCGTTCTCAGTGGTATTTGCGCGTAAGTTAATGCAATGAATTCAACTAGAATTCGAACTCTGTTCCGAGTCGATATCCACTGCATTACAACGAACATCATCACGTATACTTTCTAAAATATATTTTCTGATACTATTACATCTCCATTGTATATAACGCATTTTCTATCGCTGATTTATTAGTAAGAGGAGGGTGTCAATCAGTTGAGTGTCATACGTGGCATACAATTAGGCAATCATGTCTCGAAAGAGACATGACTGACTGGGCAAATTTTCTTGGAGTAGGTTGTCATTATTTTCTGCGGTAGACGTTGCCAACAAAGGCTATAGAGTCCAATCTATCCTGCTATTTAACCCATAGCTGAAGGGAGGAGACAGATTCTTACCGTTCTCAGTGGTATTTGCGCGTAAGTTAATGCAATGAATTCAACTAGAATTCGAACTCTGTTCCGAGTCGATATCCACTGCATTACAACGAACATCATCACGTATACTTTCTAAAATATATTTTCTGATACTATTACATCTCCATTGCATATAACGCATTTTCTATCGCTGATTTATTAGTAAGAGGAGGGTGTCAATCAGTTGAGTGTCATACGTGGCATACAATTAGGCAATCATGTCTCGAAAGAGACATGACTGACTGGGCAAATTTTCTTGGAGTAGGTTGTCATTATTTTCTGCGGTAGTCGTTGCCAACAAAGGCTATAGAGTCCAATCTATCCTGCTATTTAACCCATAGCTGAAGGGAGGAGACAGATTCATACCGTTGTCAGTGGTATTTGCGCGTAAGTTAATGCAATGAATTCAACTAGAATTCGAACTCTGTTCCGAGTCGATATCCACTGCATTACAACGAACATCATCACGTATACTTTCTAAAATATATTTTCTGATACTATTACATCTCCATTGCATATAACGCATTTTCTATCGCTGATTTATTAGTAAGAGGAGGGTGTCAATCAGTTGAGTGTCATACGTGGCATACAATTAGGCAATCATGTCTCGAAAGAGACATGACTGACTGGGCAAATTTTCTTGGAGTAGGTTGTCATTATTTTCTGCGGTAGACGTTGCCAACAAAGGCTATAGAGTCCAATCTATCCTGCTATTTAACCCATAGCTGAAGGGAGGAGACAGATTCATACCGTTGTCAGTGGTATTTGCGCGTAAGTTAATGCAATGAATTCAACTAGAATTCGAACTCTGTTCCGAGTCGATATCCACTGCATTACAACGAACATCATCACGTATACTTTCTAAAATATATTTTCTGATACTATTACATCTCCATTGCATATAACGCATTTTCTATCGCTGATTTATTAGTAAGAGGAGGGTGTCAATCAGTTGAGTGTCATACGTGGCATACAATTAGGCAATCATGTCTCGAAAGAGACATGACTGACTGGGCAAATTTTCTTGGAGTAGGTTGTCATTATTTTCTGCGGTAGACGTTGCCAACAAAGGCTATAGAGTCCAATCTATCCTGCTATTTAACCCATAGCTGAAGGGAGGAGACAGATTCTTACCGTTCTCAGTGGTATTTGCGCGTAAGTTAATGCAATGAATTCAACTAGAATTCGAACTCTGTTCCGAGTCGATATCCACTGCATTACAACGAACATCATCACGTATACTTTCTAAAATATATTTTCTGATACTATTACATCTCCATTGCATATAACGCATTTTCTATCGCTGATTTATTAGTAAGAGGAGGGTGTCAATCAGTTGAGTGTCATACGTGGCATACAATTAGGCAATCATGTCTCGAAAGAGACATGACTGACTGGGCAAATTTTCTTGGAGTAGGTTGTCATTATTTTCTGCGGTAGACGTTGCCAACAAAGGCTATAGAGTCCAATCTATCCTGCTATTTAACCCATAGCTGAAGGAGGAGACAGATTCTTACCGTTCTCAGTGGTATTTGCGCGTAAGTTAATGCAATGAATTCAACTAGAATTCGAACTCTGTTCCGAGTCGATATCCACTGCATTACAACGAACATCATCACGTATACTTTCTAAAATATATTTTCTGATACTATTACATCTCCATTGCATATAACGCATTTTCTATCGCTGATTTATTAGTAAGAGGAGGGTGTCAATCAGTTGAGTGTCATACGTGGCATACAATTAGGCAATCATGTCTCGAAAGAGACATGACTGACTGGGCAAATTTTCTTGGAGTAGGTTGTCATTATTTTCTGCGGTAGTCGTTGCCAACAAAGGCTATAGAGTCCAATCTATCCTGCTATTTAACCCATAGCTGAAGGGAGGAGACAGATTCATACCGTTGTCAGTGGTATTTGCGCGTAAGTTAATGCAATGAATTCAACTAGAATTCGAACTCTGTTCCGAGTCGATATCCACTGCATTACAACGAACATCATCACGTATACTTTCTAAAATATATTTTCTGATACTATTACATCTCCATTGCATATAACGCATTTTCTATCGCTGATTTATTAGTAAGAGGAGGGTGTCAATCAGTTGAGTGTCATACGTGGCATACAATTAGGCAATCATGTCTCGAAAGAGACATGACTGACTGGGCAAATTTTCTTGGAGTAGGTTGTCATTATTTTCTGCGGTAGACGTTGCCAACAAAGGCTATAGAGTCCAATCTATCCTGCTATTTAACCCATAGCTGAAGGGAGGAGACAGATTCATACCGTTGTCAGTGGTATTTGCGCGTAAGTTAATGCAATGAATTCAACTAGAATTCGAACTCTGTTCCGAGTCGATATCCACTGCATTACAACGAACATCATCACGTATACTTTCTAAAATATATTTTCTGATACTATTACATCTCCATTGCATATAACGCATTTTCTATCGCTGATTTATTAGTAAGAGGAGGGTGTCAATCAGTTGAGTGTCATACGTGGCATACAATTAGGCAATCATGTCTCGAAAGAGACATGACTGACTGGGCAAATTTTCTTGGAGTAGGTTGTCATTATTTTCTGCGGTAGACGTTGCCAACAAAGGCTATAGAGTCCAATCTATCCTGCTATTTAACCCATAGCTGAAGGGAGGAGACAGATTCTTACCGTTCTCAGTGGTATTTGCGCGTAAGTTAATGCAATGAATTCAACTAGAATTCGAACTCTGTTCCGAGTCGATATCCACTGCATTACAACGAACATCATCACGTATACTTTCTAAAATATATTTTCTGATACTATTACATCTCCATTGCATATAACGCATTTTCTATCGCTGATTTATTAGTAAGAGGAGGGTGTCAATCAGTTGAGTGTCATACGTGGCATACAATTAGGCAATCATGTCTCGAAAGAGACATGACTGACTGGGCAAATTTTCTTGGAGTAGGTTGTCATTATTTTCTGCGGTAGTCGTTGCCAACAAAGGCTATAGAGTCCAATCTATCCTGCTATTTAACCCATAGCTGAAGGGAGGAGACAGATTCATACCGTTGTCAGTGGTATTTGCGCGTAAGTTAATGCAATGAATTCAACTAGAATTCGAACTCTGTTCCGAGCCGATATCCACTGCATTACAACGAACATCATCACGTATACTTTCTAAAATATATTTTCTTACAGTTCCTGGTGATAATATCAAATCTCCATTGCATATAAAACCGTTTTCTATCGTTAATATATGATTTTGTTTCTTTATAAGGTCTTTCAGCCTTGGAACAATTACTCCACCTATTTCTTGTTATTCTTTCAGCAGCCTTGCTTAATATTGGATCCGGTAGAGATTCTGATTCAATCTTTGCAGAGATAATACGCCAACTTCAACACAATATAATATTTCTTCCGCTTTAATTTTCATTTTTTTAGACCCTTCTTAATTTGTAACCTTGAAAGCGCATCGTCGTGTGACATTGTATTTCATGTTACGCACTCCATTATCTATATATATAAAAAGCAATCTGTGAGTCTGTGTGTGACTGTTCCCTATGCACGCCTACATTTTTTTTTAAGCTACGCCATTCAAACTTTCTAGGGACACATATCTACAGGGAAGCCAGGTCGACACATACTTTTTGAGTTTAAGTTCAGCAATTTTCCCTTTCGCACTTTTTGGCCAATGGTGCAGATTGTTTACATTTGCTCCGTAAAACATCTAAGATGGTTGCTAGATTACGTCACAGAAATCAAATCACATGTGTCAAACGCGACTAAAATATTTTTATTTAAAAAAAAGGAAAATGAGCCTTTATACTTCATTTCTGTTCCGACGTTTTATTTCCGTAAAACATCTAAGATCGAAGATGGTTGCTGAATTACGTCACGGAAATCAAATCACACATGTCAAACGCGACTAAAATATTTTTATTTAAAAAAAATGAGCCTTTATATTTAATTTTTATTCCGACGTTTTAAAAATTCATTTGGTCAACAAAAAAATGTGAATATTTTTTCCCGTAATTTTGAAACAAAAGAAATATTAAAAAATGTAGGTGTGCATAGGGAACAGTCACACACAGACTCACAGATTGCCTTTTTTTCTTTTCTTTTTTTTTAAATAAGCGTTTCACCCCGAGCAAGGCATTTCACTACCACTACTCCGCAGGGGGCTACATAGAGTGGAGAAAGGATGGTTAAATATAGGAAATGTCAGTGGGTGGGTGATAGGCGGGTAAGGATACCGAGAATGAGGGTTGGGTAGATGAGAGTGTTCTGAGAATAATTGGAAGTTAGTGTGATAGGAGGTGTCTATTGACCCTACATTTAAACACCTGGAGATTGTAGCTGTCGGGAAAGCAGACTTGTGGAAGGGAATTCCACAGGCGGGAAGCGCGAGAAAAGAAGCTGTTGGAGTAGAAATTACGGTTACATCTTATCTGTTTAACTGTAAAAGGGTGGGACCTAGTTGCTAATCTAGTATCTCGTGCAAATTCGTGCTTAGGCGACACCAGTGATCTAAGTTCATCGGAGCAGAAGCCATGAAAGTACTTGTAGAAGAGGCACAGAGAAGCCACATCACGCTGGTGGGAGAGTGGTTGCAGCTTTATATATATATAGATTATATCTTAAGTGTCTGTAGCGAATTTAAACGTATTTGTTTCATCAGCCAAAAATATTAACATGTTCTGAGTTGGACGGACAACACCGGACTATGATGCTAGTCTATGATACATCCAAATAATGTTGATATCATATTAGACAAATTGGATGGGAAATATATTCAAGCCAGAATTCTAATTATGAATCACCACAAGCCAATTATGCACATATTTTTTACTGTATTCGATGAGACAAAACAAAATTAAAATATTACAAAAAAAAAAAGAAAATCTATTCAATGATTAAGATTTGTTTTTTTTTGTTTTTTTCTTCTTTGTTTAGCGGCATATCAACTTCTTCGGGTAAACCAAAATAAAACAGGTAATGAAATTTAAATGTGCGTTGTGATGCACTGGATATCGACTCGGAACGACAAATCGGGGGAGCCGAGTTCGAATTCCAGTTGAATTCATTGCATTCACTTACGCACAAATACCATTGAGAAAGGTATTAATCCGTCCCTTCCCTCCAATTATGGGTTAAATAATAGGACAGACCGAGATGGCTGGCGACCAGTTTACCGCAGAATGCAACGGCAACCTACTGCTGGATAATCTTCTGCCCAGTCAGTCATGTCTCTTTCAAGACAGGATCGCCGAAAAGACTGTATCACGTATGGTATTTAACTGACTGACTGAATATAATAGTTGGAAACATAATTAAGTCTTCTACTGGGCGTAAAATGGGGGATCGTTTTTTTATTTTATGAAGTAATAAAAGGATCCCTCACTAATTACTACTTAATAATATAATATATATATTCTCCCTCCAGTTATGGATTAAACAACAGGACAGATTGGGTTCTACAGCCTTGGCTGGAAATAAGTCTAACGCAGAACTACTGCGGGATAATCTTCTGCCCAGTCAGTCATGTTTCTTTTGGAGACATGATCACTCAAAACGTGTATCATGGCATTTAACTGACTGATTGAATGAAGAAGGAGGGTTTGGAGAATTTAATACTCACAGAAGGGATAGAGTGAAAAGGAGACAAAGGAAAAGAACTGAGACTTATTTGGAAACGGATGACGGAGCGAGGTTTCAGCGTGATACCAACAGGAATGAATATTAAAAGCTAGAAAAAGCAGGAGCAAGTGGAAATCCATTATCGCCCACGTCCTGAAGGGAGACGGCACATAATGAAGAAGATGGGTTATGTAATGCCGAAATTTTATTTTTTAAATTTTTTTTATAAAAGTTTATTGCGGGTATTGAGATGAGATTGTATTTAGACTAAATGTTTTAAATTTGTATTGTTTATTGGAAATTGCACGAAAACTATTGCACAACAAATTACATCATAGTATATCTGAATTGTTCAGTATAATTTCACTTTTAAGCTAGGAAATTTGGGTCACTGTGTCGGGCCTGAATCCATCTTGCACATATACAAATCAACCATCCGACCTTGCATGGAATATTGTTGTCATATCTGGTCAGGCATCCCTCCTGTTTGTCTCAGTATTCTCGACAGGCTCCAAAGGAGAATCTGTAATGTGACTGGTCCCGAGCTGACAGATCGATTTCAGCCAGTTTATCACCGGCGGGCTGTGGCTTCCCTCTCTCTCTCTCTTCTGTATATATATTGTCAGGGCGTCTGCTACGTAGAACTTAGGTCACTGGTGCCCCTCCACAAGAATTTACTTGTGCAACCAGACTGGCAACAAGGTCCCACATTTTTTACAGTTAGATCAACCAAATGTAAGCAACAATACTATTCCAGCAGCTTCTTTTCTTGCGTTTCCCACCTGTGGAACTCCCTTCCATATACTTGCTTTCCTGACGGCTACAACATCCAAGAATTTAAATTCAAAGTCAATTCCCATCTCTTATCCACTTAACTCCAGCCCTTCCCACATCACCCTGTATATCTTGTTCTTTTCTTTTCTCTCTACCTTTGCAACTGTCTTCACGCCTGTTCCCATCCTTCTCTTGCCCTTTCTCTGACACCCTCTGTAACTGGTTCGTCTTTCTCTTCACACTCCTCCTGTCTAATTCCTATCTCTTATCCACTTGACTCCAGTTCTTTCTACATCACCATGTATATCTTGTTCTTTTCTTTTCTCTCTACCTTTGCAACTGTCTTCACTCCTGTGTTCCCATCCTTCTCTTGTCCTTTCTGTGACACCCTCTGTAACTGGTTTGTCTTTCTCTTCACTCTCCTCCTGTCTAATTCCCATCTCTTATCCACTTGACTCCAGTTCTTTCTACATCACCATGTATATCTTGTTCTTTTCTTTTCTCTCACCTTTGCAACTGTCTTCACTCCTGTGTTCCCATCCTTCTCTTGCCCTTTCTCTGACACCCTCTGTAACTGGTTCGTCTTTCTCTTCACTCTCCTCCTGTCTAATTCCCATCTCTTATCCACTTGACTCCAGTTCTTTCTACATCACCATGTATATCTTGTTCTTTTCTTTTCTCTCTACCTTTGCAACTGTCTTCACTCCTGTGTTCCCATCCTTCTCTTGTCCTTTCTGTGACACCCTCTGTAACTGGTTTCTCTTTATCTTCACTCTCCTCCTGTCTAATTCCCATCTCTTATCCACTTGACTCCAGTTCTTTCTACATCACCCTGTATATCTTGTTCTTTTCTTTTCTCTCTACCTTTGCAACTGTCTTCACTCCTGTGTTCCCATCCTTCTCTTGTCCTTTCTGTGACACCTCCTGTAAATGGTTTGTCTTTCTCTTCACTCTCCTCCTGTCTAATTCCCATCTTATATCCACTTGACTCCAGTTCTTTCTACATCACCATGTATATCTTGTTCTTTTCTTTTCTCTCTACCTTTGCAACTGTCTTCACTCCTGTGTTCCCATCCTTCTCTTGTCCTTTCTGTGACACCCTCTGAAACTGGTTCGTCTTTCTCTTCACTCTTCTCCTGTCTAATTCCCATCTCTTATCCACTTGACTCCAGTTCTTTCTACATCACCCTGTATATCTTGTTCTCTTCTTTTCTCTCTACCTTTGCAACTGTCTTCACACCTGTGTTCCCATCCTTCTGTTGCCCTTTCTCTGACACCCTCTGTAGCTGATTCGTCTTTCTCTTCACTCTCCTCCTGTCTAAAAATTTTAACTTTCTTATGTAGCCCCTGCATATCAGTGGCGGTACAGCCTTGCTTGGGGTGAAATGAAAAAATAAAATAAAATAAGAACAATAAACGTCTAATTTGACGGTATAATGAATTAGACATAATTTGTGTGTGCTTAGCATCTTGTAAATATGCAGCTTTTAAAGCTTCTGTAAATTATAAATTTTGTACGACTGTGCTCTAAGTCTTTCACAGATCACCGAAATCAAATTATAATGTTAAAACTTGAACCGAAACTAAATCTTTAAACAAGTTTTTTTAAAAAACGGTAACGAGTATAAAAAATATTCTTAATTATTTTTTACCATGTCAAAACCAAACTTTTGAATTAAGTGCAATATCAGAATTCCAAAATAGATGTGCCCTACTGACACACACATTCCCAGGAAGATCTCTGGCAGTACCAGGAATATCTTAATCTTGATGCCTACTTGTTTATCTCTTGCTCGTGAAATCAGTCGACTGGGCTATTTTAAAGATTCCATTTAGATTGAGTTGATGAAGTTTGTTATATATCTGGTCACGGTTTGTTTTCTATTCTTATAAATCATTTTTTAACGTCTACGTCTTCTAGGGGTCGTAGAAGTTAGGATTCTGGCTTCCATATAAACTCAAATATATATAAAAACTAGCAGGATAGCCCGGCGTTGCTCGGGTGTAATGAAAGCTTTAAAACTAATACATGGTCCTAGAGCTCAGACTCTTTCGACGTTGGCACGAAAGACTAAAAAGCAATAGTTGTTTCCAGTTAAAGCGAAACCGTAGACTGAAAGAAAAATGAATGGATGTCAGTCAAATTTTGATTTTCCAGTATCAGTATCAAATGAGTTTTTTTCGTCGTAAACTGAATTTTGAAGGCTAAATAAGTCCTCTGAGTAAATGGTATCATGGCTGAAACTAAGAACTACAATTATACCTACTTAGAGCCAAATCCGAAGCAAAAACTAAAATAAAAGGGCTGAAAAAAATACAGATATAGAGGCAGATAAACAGACAGACACACAAACATCTTGCCTCTTATATATATATATTATCGATTTTCTGCACTATTGTAAGAACTGCAACCTTGAAACTTCTGAATATCGTTTCTTATGTCTTTGTCTATGAGTGTATCAAATTTTATTAAAATCGGACCACTCCTTCTATAACCCGATTTTTTCGATTATCGATTTTCGATATTTATCGGGGGTTCCTCGACAGAAAACCTAGCTAAGAACACTCGCAGACGCTTATAGTACAACTGTTGAAATTTTAAAGAAAACCGGTTCAGCCATTTCGGAGTCTATAGGTAACGGACACACACACATATAGACGCACACACACACACACACAGACAAAGTTCCATTTATTAGTAAGTTTAAGTTTGAATATTGGTCAACCTTTATATTATTTGACAAAGAAAAATATGATTTTGGAGAAAACAAATGTCACTAGAAATGAAAATGGGATTATTATATGAATCGAAAAAAGAAAAGTGACCAGATTTAAGACCACCTTGAACTTCTCAGATTCAATGAAATCTCTTGTAGAGCTTCTCTATGTTTGGTCATGTTCTAAAGGAGTGATTTATCAAGAATTGTTGAACCCTCGTTTCATGTGATGTTACTTGTGCAGTTAAAGACCCCAAAAAAAAATACCGAAATAATTCATCGAATTTTGTTAGTTCTCGGCTGTCAGGAAGACAGGGAAGAAACGATGAAACACTGGTGAAATGACGTAAAAGTGGCATGATGAAGTCTCGCGAGATTCTCGCCATTCGACTTTTCAATATACTCACCTCTACAAATGTTCAAATAAAATACAGGAAATGATGGCTTTCCTGGTGGTTGAAAAAATACGGTAAATATAGTAGAAACAAAAAAGGGAAGAAGGCAACAAATAAAAGAGAAAGAAATAATAATAATAATAATAATAATAATAATAATAATAATAATAATAATAATAATAAGGATAGATTATCGAAAGGCATTCGATAGTGTGCCACATTCCTGGATTTTAAAGACTTTAAATATATACAAGATATCGCCCGTCATCATCAATTTCATCAAACAGTGCATGTCTATATGGAAAACAACCCTTTACCTCAATCATATAAATGGAAACTATAAGTCTGATGAAATAAACATCAAAAGAGGTATATTTCAAGGTGATTCTTTATCTCCCTTACTATTCTGCATATCATTAATAGCACTAACCAGTCAACTTAATAAGACAGAATGTGGTTATAAAATAGGCCAAAAGAAAATAAGCCATCTATTTTACATGGATGACTTAAAGTTATATGCTAAGAATGATAATGAGCTGGAAGGTCTTCTGCAAACTGTAAAATGCTTCAGCGAAGACATTGGAATGAAATTTAATTTGAATAAATGTGCTAACGCTACAGTTTTACGTGGATCAATACAAGAAACATCCTCAATTAGCTTAGACCCTGCTGTAACAATAAAAGAATTGAAACCAGAAGAAGCTTATAAATACCTAGGTGTAAATGAGAGCGAAAACATTCACCATAAAAAAATGAAAGAAATAGTGCGTAAAGAGTACTATAGAAGGCTACGAATGATATTAAAAACTGAATTAAATTCACAGAACAGAGTTATGGCCATTAATAGCCTTGCAATCCCAGTTGTCCAATATAACTTTAACATCTTAAACTGGACTCTAAACGACATCAGGCGAATGGATGCTAAAACAAGAAATCTTCTTTCTAAGCATAAGATGCATCAACCAAAGGCTGATGTAGACCGTCTATACATACCCCGTAAAGAAGGTGGAAGAGGTCTTATTCAGCTGGAATTGTCATACAAGACAACAACTATTGGCTTACTAACATACATAGAAACAACAAAGGATTGGATGATACAATTAGTAAGGCAACATGAAGAAAGAAAGAAAAAATATTCAATAATAAAAGAAGGCAGTAAATACAAACAAGATTTACAGTTAGTAGATTCTGTAGAAAAGCAAAACAGAAGCCAAGAACCAACTATTGCGGCAAAAAATATGAAAATGAAAGCCAAAGATAAAGCTCTTGAACAGATGAAACAGCGCTGGCAAGACAAACCTCTGCATGGCCAATATCCAGAACGTGCCAATAAATCCAATGTTGACAAAGTTAATACTCATCGATGGTTACGTGCATCTGGATTAAAGTCTGAAACTGAAGGCTTTATTCTTGCAGCACAAGACCAAATCTTTTCACTAGAAACTTTCAGGCAAATATTATGCATAATAATATGGATCCAAAATGCAGGTTTTGTGATAAACACCAAGAAACAATAGACCACCTAATCTCAGGCTGTTCTGTGCTTGCCCCAAATGAATATAAAAATCGCCACGATAGAGTTGGGCAATATTTACATTGGGCAATGTGCAAACATTATGGAAAATCTGTAAACAAACACTGGTATGAACATTACCCAGCACCGGTTACAGAAATAGAAGATGTAACCATTCTATGGGATTACACCATCTACACAAACAGAAAAATTGAAGCAAACAGGCCAGACATTATTGTTAAAAACCAGAAGGAGAAAACTTGTCTATTAATTGATATGGCTTGTCCAGCGGATTGTAACATAGCAATCAAGGAATTTGAAAAACTGTCAAAATATAAAGACCTGGAAATTGAAATAGAAAAAATGTGGAAATTGAAAACAAGAGTTGTGCCAGTGATAGTAGGTGCACTTGGAATGATAAAAAATGGAACAAAACAACACATTGAAAGAAACCTCAGCTTAAGAGATATACAAAAAATTGTCTTATTAAGTACACCCCACACACTAAGGAAAACTTTATCTATGTAATGCTGGGGATGATAGGGAAGATAGAAAAACATGAAATGGAGTCATAACAACACGCCACTACCTGCCTTAGGTCTCCCCGCAGACTTGGTTGGTAGTGAGACCAAAGCAGAAATCGAAATATGATGATAAATGACATAATAATAATAACTTGAACAGATGAAATAACGCTGGCAAGACAAACCTCTGCATGGCCAATATCCAGAACGTGCTAATAAATCCAATCTTGATAAAGTTAATACTCATCAATGGTTACGTGCTTCTGGATTAAAGTCTGAAGATGAAGGCTTTATTCTTGCAGCGCATTGCCAAAGTCTTTTCACTAGGAACTTTCAGGCAAATATTATGCAAAATAATATGGATCCAAAATGCAGGTTTTTTTATAAACACCAAGAAACAATAGACCATCTAATCTCAGGCTGTTCTGTACTTGCCCCAAATGAATATAAAAATCGCCACGATATAGTGGGGCAATATTTACATTGGACAATTGGAGTTGTGCCAGTGATAGTAGGTGCACTTGGAATAATACAAAATGGAACAAAACAACACATTGAAAGAATCCCTGGAAACCCCAGCTTAAGAGATATACAAATAATTGTCTTATTAAGTACAGCCCACTCACTAAGGAGACCTTTGTCTATGTAACGCTAGGGATGATGGGGAAGATATAAAAAAAACATGAAATGGAGCCATAACATGAAATGGTTGATAGTGCGACCATAGCAGAAATCGAAATATGATAAAAAGTGACATAATAATAATAATAATAATAATAATAATAATAATAATAATAATAATAATAATGTCAGAAGGAGGGTGATAGACGAGTAAGGAGGTACATAGGAAGAGTGTTTGAGAGAATGGCTGCGAGTTAGTATGTTAGGAGGTTCTATTGACCTTACATTTAAACTCCTGGAGATTATAGCTGTCGGGGAAGGAAGTATGTGAAAGAAAATTCCACAGGCAGAAAGTGCGAGAAAAGAAGCTGTTGGAGTAGAAAATGCGGTTACATTTTATCGGTTTCACTGTACAAGTGTGGGACCTAGTTGCTAATCTAGTATCTCGTGCAAATTCGTACCTAGTTGGCACCAGTGATCTAAGTTCATCAGAGCTGAAGCCGTGAAAGTATTTATAGAAGAGGCACAGGGAAGCCGCGTCACGCCTGTGAGAGAGTGACTACAGTCGGTCAGCCAAGTGGGTATCGATCAAATTACAGATTCTCTGTTGAGAATAGCAGGGGCACCCGACCAGATGTGGCAGCAGTATTCAATATACGGGCGGATGGTAGATTTATATATCTGCAGGACAGATTCAGACGGAAAAAAATTTCCGGACCCTGCACAGAGAACCGACTTTCATAGCAGCGGATTTAGCAATGGATTCGATATTGTCATTCCACTTGAGGTCCGCTGAGAGTGTGAGGCCAAGGAGGCGTAGTGTTTTACTCTCTGGGAGGCAAGCCTGTTCTATGCTAATGGGAGGTAGGTGCGGTTGTCTCTGATGGTTATATACTTCTGAGATGAGGTAGTGTTTACATCATTTACGTTGTCCTCATCTTTATTGCTATGTTTACGAAGTTTCAGTCATTTTACCTTCTGGCTTTCTTCAGGTGCTAGAAATTTTTAAGTGGATCCTTTATTCCGATTACTGGGGTGCATCCTTCTCATTTCATATGCGATGACATTTGCGGATGCCATGGAGTTATCTCCCTTTAGCTGAAATCTCTAAGGTATTTGTTAATCAAGGTCACAGCACCCAGTGGATATAGGCGTTGGTTAGTTCCAGAGGCTTGACATAAAAAGGGTAGTGAGTTCAGTACCTGGATACAACACTGGTAAACAAATATCCTGAGATATCTTAACCACGGACAGACAGCTACCCAGACAGACAGACAGACAAACACGACCGAATACATTAGCTCCGCATTAAAGCGGAGGCAATAAAGAGGAAAAAGGGAAAAAGGAGAAGTGGAAACAAATGGAGAAGGAAGAAAGAAAAAAGAAAAAAGAAGGAAGGAAGAAGAAAAGAAAAAGGGTTATTTGAAGAAGAAGGAGGGGAGGAAAATAAGGAGGAGGAGTAGAAGGAGGGTGAGGAGGAGAAGAAGAAGAAGAAGAAGAAGAGGGGTGAATTATAAGAGGGAGGAGAAGAAGGATGTGGAAGAGAGGAAGAAGAAAAAGAGGGGAGAATTATAAGAGGGAGGAGGAGAAGAAGAAGGATGGGGAAGAGAAGAAGAAGAAGAAGAAGAAAATGAAGAAGAGGGGAGAATTATAAGAGGGAGGAGAAGAAGGATGTGGAAGAGAGGAAGAAGAAGAAGAGGGGAGAATTATAAGAGGGAGGAGGAGAAGAAGAAGGATGGGGAAGAGAAGAAGAAGAAGAAGAAAATGAAGAAGAGGGGAGAATTATAAGAGGGAGGAGAAGAAGAAGGATGGAGAAGAAGAAGAAGAAGAAGAAGAAGAGGGGTGAATTATAAGAGGGAGGAGGAGAAGAAGGATGTGGAAGAGGAGGAAGAAAGAAAAAGAGGAGAACAGAGAGGAGGAGGAGAAGAAGAAGGATGGGGAAGGGAAGAAGAAGAAGAAGAAAATGGGAAGGAGATGGGAGAATTATAAGAGGGAGGAGAAGAAGAAGATGGGGAAGAGAGGAAGAAGAAGAAGAAGAGGGGAGAATTATAAGAGGGAGGAGGAGAAGAAGAAGGATGGGGAAGAAGAAGAAGAAAATGAAGAAGAGGGGAGAAGAAGAAGAAGAAGAAGAAGAAGAAATGAAGAAGAGGGGAGAATTATAAGAGGGAGGAGAAGAAGAAGGATGGGAAGAGAAGAAGGAGAAGAAGAAAATGAAGAAGAGGGGAGAATTAAGGAGAAGAAGAAGAAGAAGAAGAAGAAGAAGAAAATGAAGAAGAGGGGAGAATTATAAGAGGGAGGAGAAGAAGAAGAAGGATGGGGAAGAGAAGAAGAAGAAGAAGAAAATGAAAAGAAGGAGGAGGGGGAGAAAAGAAGAAGGAGAAAATGGAGGAGAAGAAGAAGAAAGAGAGAAGAAAGAAAACAAAAAGAAAGAGAAGCTGGAAAAAAGAAGAATGGAAGAATAATAAGGAGGAGGGAAGAAGAGAGGAGAAGAAGGAGGAGGAGAAACAAACAAAGAAACGAAGGCAATACATTAAGAAGAAGAAGCGGGAGGAAAATAAAAGGAGGAGAAAAGGAGGATAAGGAAGAGAAGAGTAAGGGGGACTAGAAGAAAATGAAGAAGAAGTTGAAGGAATAAGTAAAAAGGAGGAGACGGTAAGAAAAATAAAAAAGGAGGAGAAGAAGAAGGAAAAGAAAAAGTTAAGAATAAGGAGGAGGAAGTAAAGAAAAAGGAGAAGAAGGAGGAGAAAAAAGAAGAAGAAGAAGAAGAAGAAGAAGAAGGCGAGAAGGAGAGGAAAGAGAAGGAGGAGGAGGAAGAGACCAAAATAAGAAGGCAATGCATTAAGAAGAAAAAGGGAGAGGAAAATAAGGAGGAGGAGAAGAAGGATGAGAAAAAGAAAGAGGAGGGGGAGAAGAAAATGAAGAAAGAAGAAGCAGGAAAAAAGAAAAAGAAGGAGGAGGCGGGGAGAAAAAGAGGAGGAGGAAAAGAAGGATGAGAAAGAGAAGAAGGAGGAGGTGAAAAAAGGAGGAGGAGAACAAGGATGAGAAAGAAGAGCAGGAGGAAAGGAAAAATGAAGAGTAGGAGGAGGAAGAAAAGAAAAAGGAGGAGAAGAGGCGAAAAAGAAGGAGGAGGAGAATAAGGACGAGAAAGAGAAGAAGGATGAGGAGAAAAAACGGAGGAGAACAAGGATGAGAAAGAGAAGGGGGAGGAGAATAAAAAATAAAGTAGGAGGAGGAAGAAAAGAAAAAGAAGGAGAAGTGGAGCGAAAAAGAAGAAGAAAGAGGAGAAAAAAAGAAGAAAGAAGAAGGGAAGAAGAAGGAGGAGAGAAGAGGGAGGAGAAGGAGAAGGAAGAGACCAAGATAAGAAGGCAGTACATTAAAAAAAAATTTAAATTCAGTTTTAAAAAGATCGGTCATCAAGTACAGTCAATGTGAATTCGTACTTTTATGAAGAAGACATAAAACAAACATGCAACAATTTTATCGGAAATTATTTAGATGTATTCTTTATTTTAATTTTAAAAGCGATCTCGAATTTGATAAGCAAGTCTTTTTTTATTTCTTTTTTCTTGTTTTCTTCATTTCAATAGAAAATATTGGAAACTCTCAGCAGCAATTACTATAAAAGATATTCATACAATAACCGCTGATGCAAAATGTATTGCTTATCTGTTTTTGCACTCACCTAACTGCTTCCAATAAGTATCCTTTATGTTTTCCTTCTCCGAGGTGATTAGAAACTGTCGTTGGTGAACGACTTCAAACAGAAATTCAAAACTTGGATCTGTTTGAAAGATTTATTTAGAAAGCGAATAAAAATCGCAGTTTAAAAAGAAAACGTTTTGTTTTTTTTTCCAAAATGGTTAAAAATTTCGTTTAGAAACAAAGAAAACATGCTCTTGTAGCGTTCAGGGAGCTGGTTAATATTTATTTGATTCGGTCTTGTGTCAGACTTAACCAAAACTCCCTACAGCTTATAGGATTTTTGGCAGATTTATCAAAAGGTTTTTCATCGTTATCAGTTGGAATTTGTGGATTAGAAGAGCGGAATAATAAAAGATACATTTTGAATGTTAAAAGAGAAATTTATTAAAAGGAGGAATGACATAAGTTGTAGAAGTTAATGTTCACTTAGAAACATTATTAAGAGGTTAAGGGTGTCAAGATTCAAACGAAATGTACATAGTAGTAATTGTTGAAAAGAATTTTTTTTTTAATCATATCACCCCGAGCAAGGCGGTAACGCCACTGATGTGCAGGGAGCTACGCAAAAATGAAAAGATTGGAAAAGAGAAAACCGGAAACCACATCCTAATCAGGGAACAAGGGATGAGATTCTTCACCTGTTCAATAGTCGTGAGTAGAATGTGAGCCGGGCGATAGTTTATTCTATCTACTCCAATTGAAAAAAAAAAGAAAGAAAAAGGAGTGAAAAGATTGGAAAAGAGAAAACCGGAAACCACATCCTAAACAGGGAAAAAGGGATGACACTCTTCACCTGTTCAATAGACGTGGGTGGAGTATGAACCGGGCGATAGTTTAGTCTATCTACTCCAATTGAAAAAAAAAGAAAAGAAAAAGGAGTGAAAAGATTGGAAAAGAGAAAACCGGAAACCACATCCTAGACAGGGAACAAGGGACGAGCCTCTTCACCTTTTCAATACTCGTGGGTGGAGTATGAACCGGGCGATAGTTTAGTCTATCTACTCCAATTGAAAAAAAAAGAAGAAAAAGGAGTGAAAAGATTGGCAAAGAGAAAACCGGAAACCACATCCTAAACAGGGAACAACGGACGAGCCTCTTCACCTGTTCAATAGTCGTGGGTGGAGTGTGAACCGGGCGATAGTTTAGTCTATCTACTCCAATTGAAAAAAAAAAGAAAAGAAAAAGGAGTGAAAAGATTGGAAAAGAGAAAACCGGAAACCACATCCTAGACAGGGAACAAGGGACGAGCCTCTTCACCTTTTCAATACTCGTGGGTGGAGTATGAACCGGGCGATAGTTTAGTC
Organism: Ascarosepion bandense; assembly: GCA_037127315.1. Classification (NCBI taxonomy): domain Eukaryota; kingdom Metazoa; phylum Mollusca; class Cephalopoda; order Sepiida; family Sepiidae; genus Ascarosepion; species Ascarosepion bandense. The sequence goes on along the minus strand of JBBBDQ010001278.1, from coordinate 1,006,768 downwards.
TATCTACTCCAATTGAAAAAAAAAAGAAGAAAAAGGAGTGAAAAGATTGGCAAAGAGAAAACCGGAAACCACATCCTAAACAGGGAACAACGGACGAGCCTCTTCACCTGTTCAATAGTCGTGGGTGGAGTGTGAACCGGGCGATAGTTTAGTCTATCTACTCCAATTGAAAAAAAAAATAAGAAAAAGGGATGAAAAGATTGGAAAAGAGAAAACCGGAAACCACATCCTAGACAGGGAACAAGGGACGAGCCTCTTCACCTTTTCAATACTCGTGGGTGGAGTATGAACCGGGCGATAGTTTAGTCTATCTACTCCAATTGAAAAAAAAAGAAGAAAAAGGAGTGAAAAGATTGGCAAAGAGAAAACCGGAAACCACATCCTAAACAGGGAACAACGGACGAGCCTCTTCACCTGTTCAATAGTCGTGGGTGGAGTGTATTCTACTAACCATTTACACAAACTTGTTAGTTTATACACGGCTTTCTTCTATCACTCCTACCTTCGATTTGTCATATGAATGTAAGATTTTCCAAAACATTATTCATCATTATGCAACCTAGAAATTTTAAATCTTATTAAGTGTCCTTTTTATTTCCAGTTTCTCTAAAAATCCATAGTTGCTCACAAGTTCGTGCTATCCTCAATATCCTACAGTAGGACCATATTATTATTGCTTCAGTTCTCTTTTTCTGTGATGAAATTGTTAAGAGTTCACTGTCATAGGAGAACTAATATTACATAACAGATCAGTAGGACCATATTACCATTGCTTCAGTTCTCTTTTTCTCTGATGAAATTGTTAAGAGTTCACTGTCATAGAAGAACCAGTATTACATAACAGATCAGTAGGACCATATTACCATTGCTTCAGTTCTCTTTTTCTCTGATGAAATTGTTAAGAGTTCACTGTCATAGAAGAACCAGTATTACATAACAGATCAGTAGGACCATATTACCATTGCTTCAGTTCTCTTTTTCTCTGATGAAATTGTTAAGAGTTCACTGTCATAGAAGAACCAATATTACATAACAGATCAGTAGGACCATATTACCATTGCTTCAGTTCTCTTTTTCTCTGATGAAATTGTTAAGAGTTCACTGTCATAGAAGAACCAATATTACATAACAGATGAGTAGGACCATATTACCATTGCTTCAGTTCTCTTTTTCTCTGATGAAATTGTTAAGAGTTCACTGTCATAGAAGAACCAATATTACATAGCAGATCAGTAGGACCATATTACCATTGCTTCAGTTCTCTTTTTCTCTGATGAAATTGTTAAGAGTTCACTGTCATAGAAGAACCAATATTACATAACAGATCAGTAGGACCATATTACCATTGCTTCAGTTCTCTTTTTCTCTGATGAAATTGTTAAGAGTTCACTGTCATAGAAGAACCAATATTACATAACAGATCAGTAGGACCATATTACCATTGCTTCAGTTCTCTTTTTCTCTGATGAAATTGTTAAGAGTTCACTGTCATAGGAGAACCAATATTACATAACAGATGAGTAGGACCATATTACCATTGCTTCAGTTCTCTTTTTCTCTGATGAAATTGTTAAGAGTTCACTGTCATAGAAGAACCAATATTACATAACAGATCAGTAGGACCATATTACCATTGCTTCAGTTCTCTTTTTCTCTGATGAAATTGTTAAGAGTTCACTGTCATAGAAGAACCAATATTACATAACAGATCAGTAGGATCATATTACCATTGCTTCAGTTCTCTTTTTCTCTGATGAAATTGTTAAGAGTTCACTGTCATAGAAGAAACAATATTACATAACAGATCAGTAGGACCATATTACCATTGCTTCAGTTCTCTTTTTCTCTGATGAAATTGTTAAGAGTTCACTGTCATAGAAGAACCAATATTACATAACAGATCAGTAGGACCATATTACCATTGCTTCAGTTCTCTTTTTCTCTGATGAAATTGTTAAGAGTTCACTGTCATAGAAGAACCAATATTACATAACAGATCAGTAGGACCATATTACCATTGCTTCAGTTCTCTTTTTCTCTGATGAAATTGTTAAGAGTTCACTGTCATAGAAGAACCAATATTACATAACAGATGAGTAGGACCATATTACCATTGCTTCAGTTCTCTTTTTCTCTGATGAAATTGTTAAGAGTTCACTGTCATAGAAGAACCAATATTACATAGCAGATCAGTAGGACCATATTACCATTGCTTCAGTTCTCTTTTTCTCTGATGAAATTGTTAAGAGTTCACTGTCATAGAAGAACCAATATTACATAACAGATGAGTAGGACCATATTACCATTGCTTCAGTTCTCTTTTTCTCTGATGAAATTGTTAAGAGTTCACTGTCATAGAAGAACCAATATTACATAACAGATGAGTAGGACCATATTACCATTGCTTCAGTTCTCTTTTTCTCTGATGAAATTGTTAAGAGTTCACTGTCATAGAAGAACCAATATTACATAACAGATCAGTAGGACCATATTACCATTGCTTCAGTTCTCTTTTTCTCTGATGAAATTGTTAAGAGTTCACTGTCATAGGAGAACCAATATTACATAACAGATCAGTAGGACCATATTACCATTGCTTCAGTTCTCTTTTTCTCTGATGAAATTGTTAAGAGTTCACTGTAATAGAAGAACCAATATTACATAACAGATCAGTAGGACCATATTACCATTGCTTCAGTTCTCTTTTTCTCTGATGAAATTGTTAAGAGTTCACTGTCATAGAAGAACCAATATTACATAACAGATCAGTAGGACCATATTACCATTGCTTCAGTTCTCTATTTCTCTGATGAAATTGTTAAGAGTTCACTGTCATAGAAGAACCAATATTACATAACAGATCAGTAGGACCATATTACCATTGCTTCAGTAAGTTCTGGTCAATATCATCCAAAATGAAGCAAAAGAAACATGGTCCTACAGAAGGATGCAGAGAAGACAATGAAATGAAAGTGTGAGCAACGACGAAGTTTTTGAGAAAATAGAAACAAACAAATCGACACTTATATGAGGCTCTAACTCTCTTATATGAGGGTCTAACTATATTATATGAGGGTCTAACTCTATACTCAGTTGTTATTGACTTAGCGAGATAATCTTGCTAACCGTTGAAGCGCCCAATTATGACTATATCAGTCAGTCAGTTAAGTGCCATACGTGATACACGCTTTGGGCGATCATGTCTCTTGCGAGATTATCCCGCAATAGTTTGCCATTGTTTTCTGCGGTAGACTGGTTGCTATCCAAGGCTACAGAACACAATCTGTCCTGTTATTGGACTCATAGCTAGAGAGAGAAGATGTATATTATATTTATAAGTAGTAATTAGTAGGGGATCAGTTTATTAGTTCATAACAATAGAAAAACGTTCCCCCATTTTATGCCCAGTAGAAGAATTAATCATGTTTCCAACTATTATATTCAGAAAGTCAGTTAAGTGCCTTACATGATACACGCTTTGGGTGATCATGTCTCGAAAGAGACATGACTGACTGAGCAGAAGATTATCCTGTAGGTTGCTATTGCTTTCTGCGGTAGACTAGTTGCCAGCCAAGGCTATAGAACCCAATCTGTCCTGTTATTTAACCAATAACTGGAGGGAAGAGACGGATTAATACCTTTCCCAAGGATACTTTTGCGTAATTGAATGTATAGAATTCAACTGGAATTCGAACTCGGCACACCGATTTGTCGTTCCGAGTCGATATCCACCGCGCCACAACGCACATTATGACTATATATATTACCAGTTTTTTTTTTCTTTTTTGTTATCATGGCATACTAATAGTCATCAGTCACAGTAAATAGTACTGTTTTTTAGTCTATTAAAATACCAATGACCATGTGAAAATCAACGAATACTGTGCGAAGAATTAATAAAAAATAACTTTCTTTCTGACATTTAAAATCATTCGCAAATTTAGAGAATTCAGTGCTGCTGCTGTTGTCCATCATTCCTTCTAATGACTCCTCCTGTTTCTCATCACGACTGCCACGATTAGCATCACTGCTGCTAGCAGATTCTGGGTCAACCATTGCCTCATCATTTGTCTTCAAAGCGATGTCCAACCTCGACTTCATAATTATTACACACACTCTCTCTCTCTCTCTCTCTCTCTCTCTATATATATATATATATATATATATATTTTTTTTTAATAATATCATCCCAAGCAAGGCGGTAATGACACTGAAGCGCAGGGGGCTACGTAAGAATGAAAAGATCGGAAAAGAGAAAGCCGGAAACCACATCCTAAACAGGGAACTAGAGATGAGCCTCTACACCTGTTCAATAGACGAGGGTGGAGTGTGAACCGGGCGATAGTTTAATCTATCTACTCTAATTGAGGACAAAAAAATGAAAGAAAAGAGTGAAAATAGAAAGCCGGAAACCACATCCTAAACAGGGAACAAGGGATGAGCCTCTACACCTGTTCAATAGACGTGGGTGGAGTGTGAACCGGGCGATAGCTTAGTCTATCTACTCCAATATATATATATATATATATATATATATATATATATATATATATATATGGCCTAGGGGTAGAATCGCCGACTGACGCCGATTCGGTCGTGTTTCAATCCTGGCTTAGGAAGCGACCGGAGTCTAAGCCGTACTCATGAACTGTAATACATCGAAACAGATCTGTCTGCGGATGACTATAGTATATATTTATAGTGTATCGAGGCAGCAAATAATTTTCTAAACATATACTCTTAAATATAAGAGACAATGAATGTCTGTTATGTTTAACTAGCAGTATAGCCCGGCTTTGCTCGGATGTAATGAAAGCTTTAAAACTAATCCAAGGTCCTGGAGCTCAGAATCTTTGAATTTTGGCACGAAAGACTAAAAAGCAATAGTTGTCTCCAGTTAAAGCGAAACCGTAGACTGAAAGAAAAATGAATGGATGTAAATCAAATTTTGATTTCCTGGTATCGATATCAAATTTTCTGCACTATTGTAAGAACTGCAACCTTGAAACTTCTGAATATCGTTTCTTATGTCTTTGTCTATGAGTGTATCAAATTTGATTCAAATCGGACCACTCTTCTATAACCCAATTTTTTTTATTATCGATTTCGATATTTATCGGGGGTACCTCGACACAAATCCTAGCTAAGAACACTCGCAGACGCTTATAGTACAACTGTGCCAATTTTAAAGAAAATCGGTTCAGCTGTTTCGGAGTCTATAGGTAACGAACACACACACACACACACACACACACACACACACACACACACAGAGACAAAGTTCCATTTATAAATAAATTTAGATTTAGATCTTGTTATATGTATTATGAATGGTTATTATTTTTCACGTACTTAACAGTCGGTATATAATATGTATAACTTTGTTAATATAGGCAGATTGATATATAAATAAAAATGGAAAACAGCTATTGAATATAAATACTGCCTCTTTGCTTCTTGCTTTCCGGCCTGCCGGAAGTTCCTCTCCGTGGTTCCTACATATAAAAATACTGGTAGAACCCTCTGACTCCGCTAATTATCGCCCTATCAGCCTCTTACCGATTTTTAGCAAAGTGTTCGAAACCATCAACAACACCGAGATGGTTTAACATCTCACAGGCTACAGTCTCTTCTCTGACAAGCAGTATGGTTTCCGCTTCACCAGGTCTACTGCTGATATGCTCACGGCCATCACTAAGTATATACACCAGGCTCTCGACAAGAACTGCGAAACCGGAACTGTTGTTGTAGATATCTCCAAAGTGTTTGACAGGAATTGGCATGCTGGCCTTCTACGCAAGCTGCGGGGCTATGGTATAACTGGACAATTGTTTGACCTAATCCAGTCATTTCTTTCAAATCGCACAATGAGAGGAGTACTAAACGGACATGACTCCCAATACTATCATACGAACGCCGGTGCCCCTCATTGCTCTACTCTAGCTCATACGTTTTTCCTGATCTACATTAACGATCTCCCCGATGTAATAATATTACAAGTAGGCATATACGTTGACGACACTACGGTTTACTCTCGCCTCGATCAAAACTCTACCGAGGTTGACAAAGCAAACCTCGCTGCCGAGCTTGAAAAGGGCCTCCAGTCCGTCGCGGATTGGAGTAAGAAATGACTCATAAATTTTAATGCTTCCAAAACGAAGCTGCTATCTATTACTCATCACAGACAATCGCTCCTATCCCCCATTAGCATGGGTCAGGCTAGTTTCCTTGAAAGCTAAACAACAGACCTCAAGTGGAATGACTATATAGAATCCATAGCTAAATCCGCTGCTAAGAAGGTCCGTTCTCTGTGTAGGGCCAGGAAGTTTTTTACCGTGTGAAACCATCCTGCACATATATAAATCTACCATCTGCCCGTGTATTGAATACTGCTACCATATCAGGTCGGTGCTCCTGCTATCTACCTAGGGTTCCTTGACAAAATCCAACAACGAAACTTTAATGTGATAGATACCGACTTGGCAGCTCAGATACAGTTACTTTCTCACCGGCGCAATGTGGCTTCGCTGTATCTATTCTATAAATACTTTCACGGTTTCTGCCCCGATGAACTTAGCTCTCTGGTAGCCCCTATATATGCATTTACAAGAGCCACAAGTTTGGCAACTAGGACCCTCTCTTTTAGTGTGAAACTAATAAATTGTAAACCCAAATTCTACTCCAACAGCTTCTTTTCTCACACTTCCCGCCTGTGGAATCCCTTCAGTTTACATGCTTCCCTGACAGCCACAATCTCCAAGAATTTAAATGTGAAGTCAATAGTCATCTCCTATCTCACTAACCTGCATCCTCTCTCATGCTCCTTTCTCCGTCACTTCCTGACACCCTCTATAACCTGTCACTCTTTCTCATAACTTTCCTCCTATGTAACACCCTGCGCACCAGTGACCGTAAACTGCCTTTGCTTGGGACGATATGATTATCAAAAAATATGGCAATAAAGATGAGGACAACAGTCCCCACAATATAAGTAGTGTAAATATTTACAATACTTCAGCTCAGAAATATAGATCGATCCTGAAGACTCCCGTAGCGTACAACGATCGAAACCTCATGAATATGGCAACAAAGATGAGGACAACAGTCTGAACAATTTAATTTTTACAATACCTCATCTCAGATCTCTAAACAGGTCCTTAAGAAGGTCGAGGCGTATAACGGCCGAAACGTCGTGAATATGACAATAAAGATGAGGACAAAATTACGAACAATGTAAATAGTGTAAATAATTAAAATAACTCCTCTCAGAAGTATAGACAGATCCTTAAGAAGGTCGGAGCGTACAACGGCCGACAAGTCGTGAATATGACAATAAAGATGAAGACAAGAGCCCGAACAATGTAAATAGTGTAAATAATTAAAATAATTCCTCACAGAAGTATAGACAGATCCTTAAGAAGGCCGGAGCGTACAACGGCCGAAACGTCGTGATTATGGCATATAAAGATGAGGACAACAGTCCGAACAATGTAAATAGTGTAAATAATTAAAATAACTCCTCTCAGAAGTATAGACAGATCAATAAGAAGGTCGAAGCGTACAACGGCCGAAATGTTGTTAATATGACAACAAAGATGAGGACAACAGTCCGAACAATGGAAATAGTGTAAATAATTAAAATAACTACTCTCAGAAAAATAGACAAATAATAAATGTTTTCTTTTTGTTATCTCTCCTTAGCGTTGTTCCCCCATTTATTTACTTTATTTAATTTATTTTAATTCGCTAGCAAGGTTATTCGGTGTCTTTCTCGTCCCTCTTTCTTTTAATCTGTCCGGTGGTGTGATGAGGATAAGTAGAAGCAAGCAGTTCAAGGAAAGGAGCTGCTGTCGATATTAGAAAGATCCCTAACATTGAGTGGACCTGAGAAATATAATTTTCTGAAAAAATCTAATAAAGAGATTTTATAAATTTCAACTGACAGGGAGAATTTCCGATCAAAATGTCCTGATTCATATTTATGGATTCGCTTCGCTATGTATCCGACATATAATGCAATTCCTGGCACTGGGGAATCTCCATAATTGGCAATGAACGCGACATGAATTCTTATCTTTTTTAGTAAGTCTTATGATAATCTGGTTGAGTCCTCTGAAGAAAATAATCCCCATTTGAAGGAGAGTAAGGTGAAAGGCAAATGATAGATATAGAGAGGGGAAATATAAGGGAGGGGCAGGCGAAGTGAGATTGAGTTCGGTTTAGAGAAGTTAAGTGGTAGTGTAATGAGAGGTGATGGGGGGGGGATAGAAAGAAATTCAGAAAGAGGGAGTGACGAATAAAAGAAAGAGAGAGGAAGAGATAATTGAGAAAGGTAAATGAATGAGGAGAAACGAAAAAGGGGAAAAATTGAAACTGAAAATGAGAGAGAAAGGGTGTGAAGTATTTAAAGAGAAGAAAACAGGGAGAAACTGATTAAAAGTAAAGGAATGAAGAAAAAGTGAAAGATAGAGAGTGAGCAAAAAAGAGAGAAAGAGAAAAAGATAGATAGATAGATAGATAGATAGATAGATAGATAGATAGATAGATAGATATGAACAGACTGAGATAGATAGATAGATAGATAGATAGATAGATAGATAGATAGATAGATAGAAAACGGAACATGAAGAAGATAATTAAAGAAAGAGAATGAAAGAAAAATTAGAAAAGAAAAATGTAGTAATAAATGACGTAAGAAAGAAAAAAGGAAGGAAGGAAGGAAGGAAGGAAGGAAGGAAGGAAGGAAGGAAGGAGAAATGATTTGAAAGAAATAAAAAATTGAAATCAATTATGTACATACTCAAATTCCAGAAGGTATACAAAGAAAGAAAGAAAGAAAGAAAGAAAGAAAGAAAGAAAGAAAGAAAGAAAGAAACGGTTTGAAAGAAAGGAAATAGATATTCAGATACTCAACAGCAGGCAAAGAGAGAAAAAAGTATTTTGGAAAAAGAAAGAAAGAAAGAAAGAAAAAGAAACGATTTGAAAAATAAATGGAAGAAAGTAGCTACAGATGGTCGATGTCATAAAAAGAAAGAAAAAAGTAAAAAAGAAAGAAGGAAAGAATAATTTATTCGAAAAAAAAAGAAAAAATTGAATGAAAGTAACAACCCATATGCTCAATGTCATAAAAAGAAAGAAAGAAAAAAGAAAGAATAAAGGAAAGTAGCAACTCATATGTTCAATGTCACACAAAGTAAAAAAAGAAAGAAAGAAGGAATTGGAAAAAAGGAAGAAAAAAGAAACGATTTGAAAGAAAGAAAAATTGAATGAAAGAAAATAGATGGTCGATGGCATATGAAGAAAAACATTTTGCAGGAAAGTGAAAGAAAGTAAGAAAAAATGAATGAATGAATGAATGAATGAATGAAATAAAGAAACAATTTGAAAGAAAAAGAAGGAAAGGCTCATAAGGCTCGATGTCATACAAAGAAAGAAAATCGATTTGGAAGGAAAAAAAGACAGGATTTGAATGCGCGAAAAGATTTCAAGGAAATTTTAAAAACAAAGAAGGAAAGAAAAAAAACCCCAAAAAGTTAAATGGAAAACGTAATTAAAAGTACTGAAAAGATAGATAGATAGATAGATAGATAGATAGATAGATAGATAGATAGATAGATAGATAGATGAAGTGACTGTGATAGATAGATAGATAGATAGATAGATAGATAGATAGATAGATAGATAGATATGAAGAGAGAACATGATAGATAGATAGATAGATAGATAGATAGATAGATAGATATGAATGACTGTGATAGATAGATAGATAGATAGATAGATAGATAGATAGATAGATATGAAGAGACTGTGATAGATAGATAGATAGATAGATAGATAGATAGATAGATAGATAGATAGATATGAAGAGACTGAGATAGATAGATAGATAGATAGATAGATAGATAGATAGATAGATAGAGATGAAGAGAACTAGATAGATAGATAGATAGATAGATAGATAGATAGATAGAAAGATAGATAGATAGATAGATAGATAGATAGATAGATAGCAGAACATGAAGAAGAAGAAAAATTAAAGAAAGTGACTGAAATTGAATAGATATGCAGATGATCGATGCCATTAAAAGAAAGAAAGAAAGAAAGAAAGAAAGAAAGAAAGAAAGAAAGAAAGAAAGAACGGTTTGAAAAACGAACATAGATCTTCAGATATTCAATTGCATGCAAAGAGAAAAAAAAGATTTTGGAGAATGAAGGGAAGAAAGAAAGAAAGAAAGAAAGAAAGAAAGAAAGAAAGAATTTGAAAAAATGAATGAAAGAAAGAAAATTACAAGAATTACAAGAAAAGTTTAAAAACAAAGAAGGAAAGAATAGAAAAGAAACAGAAAGTTGAAAGAAAAACGTAATTAAAAGTATTGGAAAGAAAGAAGCCGAGAAAATCCTGCCAAAGAAACACAATGAAAAGAAAAAAGACAAAAGGGGGGAAAAAATAGAAAAAAAAGTAATGTATATTCTTGCGATCGCTTTTGTCGAAAAACATTTTATCGTTTTTATTTGTTTTTATTCCCTGTCATCTCGTTTAACACGAGATAAAGACAGAACTTTTATCTATTTTTGTGTAAAACGACATTTCCATTTGTATTTTTCAGAGAGAAAAATGAAAACCTTTCGCAAAATTGTGTTTAGCATACTTTTGGTTTTCTCATCCGTGTCGGTGAATGGTGAGATCTGCTTTTGCCAACCTAAACCTAATAATCAATCCGTGTTTTTGAGAAAAATTGACAGGAAGAGACTGTTTTTTTTACACCTGTGTTGTGACACTCGGCTCGGCTGGCTCGATTCCCCTGGTCCGTGAGTGGGTTGATGCTGTCGAAATGGCCCCAATTATGACGACGCTTTCGGGCCGCTTGTCGTGATGATTTCGTCACAGCAGTTAGTCCTCAAGACGGCTATTACAACGACGAACTCTCTGCCCACGTTGTGTTCATTTGATCTCAGGAAGTCACGCTGAAAAGCCTGGTAGCCGTCTATCTACCATATTAAACCAAACCGGACATTTGTGTACACTGGTGTAAAAATAAATAAATAAATACGGCACCAAAAAAAAAAAATAATTTCGAAGACGCCTGGATGAGTTACGAAAAAAAAGTCTTTATATATATATATAAAAAAAATTAAAAACAGAATATACAATCGCCGAATTTCAAAGTTTACAAGGGAAATAAGGTTTCGTTTTAAAAAAATAATCAGAGCTTCAAATGTTCCAAATAAAGTTAAGCCCTTTCGAAGTTTTGTCAAAAACAATCAAAGTCTTCAAATGTTCCAAATAAAAATAAATCTTTCGAAGTTTCATCAAAAGTAATGAGAGCTTTCAATTTTCAAAAATAACTTGAGTGCCAATTCTTCAAATAAAAACACGTCTTTTCGGCTTTTATCAAACTTTTGCGATCGACAATAAACAATTTTATCATCTATTGTGCCTATTTTTCTCTACACTCATATCACAATCTGCAAAATGAACAATACCACTAGTAACAATTAAACCAAAAAATATATACCGACGTGGAAATAGGGTTACAGTGTTATTGAAATAGGAAAATTAAAATTTGGATAATCACAAACGAGAGACGTTGTGATCACCGCTAAAATTCATCTTCAAGCCAGAACAGAGAGGCTAGGTGCATCAGCTGGTTGACGTAGAAAGTGTTCTCAAAATTGTTAGTAACTCTCCCGACGTGTACACAGGTGGTCGGCTCAGCTTCGTTTTCGATGTACGCACGTGTCCCTACCGGATCTCAAGATGACCCAACTGCTAGAGAAAAGACAGAAAATTTTTAACATCCTTGCGATAAGGATATCCACGTTAGGAGTAAACACCGAAAGGCGTACACCAGCTTCCCGATAACACTGGACTAGAATTTTTCATGAGTTGACAACTTTAGAAATGAAATTTGCCAATGCTTAAGCATTTTAGCATGCCGAATTCGAAAAGAACCTTCAAATTAGAGGATTGTCTCTAACAAAGAAAACAACAGAACTATTAAGAGAACAATAGCCTTAAAACCTCTGCAAAGTTATGCTGATCATAGTTACAAAATGGCAGGTAGAAATGGTACGGGTAAAAATGGCCCGGGGTAAAAATGGTACATGTAAAAATGGCCCAGGTAAAAATGGCACAGGTAAAAATGGCACGAGTAAAAATGACCCGGGTAAAAATGGCACAAGTAAAATGGTACGAGTAAAATAGCCTTGGTAAAAATGGCACAAGTAAACATGGCACGGATAAAAAAGGCACAAATAAAAATGGCACGAGTAAAATAGCCTGGGTAAAAATGGCACAAGTAAAAATGGCACGGATAAAATGGCATGAGTAAAATAGCCTGGTTAAAAATGGCACAGGTAAAAATGGCAGGGTAAAATGGTCTGGGTAAAAATGGTATGCGTAAAAATAGCACGGCTAAAAATGGCCCGGGTAAAAATAGTCCGGGGTAAAAATGGTACATGTAAAAATTGCACGGGTAAAAATGGCACAGGTAAAAATGGTACGGGAAAAATTACACAGTTAAAAATGGCACGGGTAAAAATGGCACAAAGTCTTACAAGACAAAAACGAAACGCATACGATCTCCATTCAGTAGATTTTGAAAATATATTTGTATAGAAATTGAATCAGTAACCCTCTAATCATTTTGGTATATCAAAATCGTTTTCAATAAAAATACAAAAACTTGGCGTTACTAAACATCACAAAGAGAGTGATGAATTTCGTCAATTCTGTTGTCAAATCGTTTTATTGAGATTTCTACCTGTAGAAGACGTCCCAGCATGAATGCTGCTACTTAAGGCAAAATGACTTCATGAGGCGGCTCTCTTGCAAGTGTACTTCGATCAAACGTATGTCTCTGGTGCATATGTTCAACGAAGAAGACAAAACTTTCAGCCAGGCATTCCGGTAGTAAATCTTTGGCGCATCCCAGCAAAATTTCTACCAGACTTTTGGAATGGACATCAAGCTACAATGATTGACTGTCTCAGAATCTACAACCCATGCAAAGAGTGGAACAAAAACATTTTCCATTTTGTTTGTTATCAGCACCCATCTATCTGGAAATTGATAAGAATGGTTCAGAAGAAAGAGGCTGTTGTGAGTGCCGTGATAGCAGGGGAGGAAACAGTTGGTGAAATACCAAGAAATCAAAGAAAATATAAATATATATATTGATTTACAACAAAACTAAAATGAATATACACTAACGCCTTCAACTTTGTTCCCATTTGTATGACGTTTCAGCCATTGTACGCTCCGGCCTTCTCAGGTGCTATAAATTTCGAAGTGAACCCTTTATAAAAAAAAACAATGGGGGTATATCATTCTCATCCTTTGTGTAGAGCCTCTTTTTGGTAGTCAAAATGATTGGAAAAGAGAAAGCCGGAAACCACATCCTAAACAAGGAACAAGGGATGAGCCTCTTCACCTGTTCAAAAGACATGGGTGGAGTGTGAACCGGGCGATAGTTAAGTCTATCTACTCCAATTAGTCTATCTAAGCCAATTAAATCAGGAAAGCAAGTAAATAATGTAAATACTGCAAATACTACCTCATCTGAGAAATATAGACAAATATAATGATCTATTATTAAACGTCGTACAAATGGCAACAAAGATGAGAACAATAATCCGAATAATGTAAATACTGTAAATACTACCTCATCTGAGAAATATAGACATATAGAATGATCTATTATTAAACGTTGTACAAATGACAACAAAGATGAGGACAATAGTCCGAATACTGTAAATACTACCTCATCTCAGAAATATAGACAAATAGAATGATCTTTTATTAAACGTCGTATACATGGCAACAAAGATGAGGACAATAGTCCGAATAATGTAAATACTACTTCATCTCAGAAATATAGACAAATAGAATGATCTTTTATTAAACGTCGTACAAATGGCAACAAAGATGAGGACAATAGTCCGAATAATGTAAATACTGTAAATACTACCTCGTCTCAGAAATATAGACAAATAGAATGATCTATTATTAAACGTCGTACAAATGGCAACAAAGATGAGGGCAATAGTCCAAATAATGTAAATACTGTAAATATCACCTCATTCAATTGCGTTCTTCGTATTTTGGTGTCACACATTCCGCCATCTGTTAAAACACTTCCCATCTTTGGCTATTTCTCTTGCTGACAACCGTGCATTCTATTTTCGGACTGTTTCTATATAACATAGGACTTATCACTTGTATTGTTCTAATTAATTTTCATCGTTTTGTCTGTGGTTCAAACGATATCCGTTAATTTTTTTTTTTTTTTGTCTTTCCGTCAGAATATGTGAGCAAGAAAAATAAGTGAAAATGACAGCAGTTCACATTGAATTCCGTTATTACAAAGTGAATCGGTTTACCAATTTTATTTGTCGGAGGCCATCATTTTCTTTCTATTTCATTTGAATGTTTTTAATAAAACCGAGCGCTTAAGTGGTCGATGCAAGATAAGATAGAATAATTAATTTGATGTCTGTGCACATTAATAAATCAAACAATCAGGGCCTGGAATTTGGAAAGTGGCGGAAATAAAGAAAGAAGGAAGAAAATAACATTTCAATGCAGTATGAATCGTAGAGAAATACTTTTTTTTAATCGTGTCGCTCCAAGCAAGGTATTTTACTGCCACTGTTGTGCAAGGGGTTACATAGAAGGAATGTTGAGAAGTAAGAGGTTGCAGGGGGTGTCAGGAAGAGAGTAGGAGAGGAAAGAGAGTACTGATGAGTGTGGGGTGGACGAGGAGGAATGTTATGAGGAGTGAGAGGTTGCAGGGGGTGTCAGGAAGAGAGTAGGAGTGGGAAGAGATTACTGATGAGAGTGGGGTAAACGAGGAAGAATGTTATGAGGAGTGAGAGGTTGAAGGGGGTGTCAGGGAGAGGGAAGAGAGTACTGATGAGAGTGGGGTGGACGAGGAGGAATGTTATGAGCAGTCAGGGGTTGCAGGGGGTGTCAGGAAGAGAGTAGGAGAAGAAAGACATTACTGAGGGGAGTGGGGTAGACGAGGTGGGATGCTATAAGGAGTGAGAGGTTGCACGGGGTGTCTGGAATAGAGTAGGAGAGGGAAGAGAGTTCTGGTGAGAGTGGGTGGATGTAGAAAAGCATGAGAGAGAGAGAGAGAGAGAGAGAGAGAGAGAGAGAGAGAGGTTGTAAGTTAGTGTGACCGGAGATGACTGTTGACTTTACATTTAAATTCTTGGAGATTGTCACTGTCAGGAAAGCAAGTAAGCAGAAGAGAATTCCACAGGCGGGAAGTTCGAGAAAAAAAACGAGAGTATCGATTTGGAGAAGAAAGAAAGAAAGAAAGAAAGAAAGAAAGAAAGAAAGAAAGAAAGAAGGATATATTTTTGGGAAAGGAGAGACGTTGTAAAGAAACAAAAGAAAGAAGGAGTAGAGGGTGGAATGAAGGAAGAGCTATTAGAAAGAAAGAAAGAAAGAAAGAAAGAAAGAAGCGTTTATTTCGGAAAATGAAGACACCAAAAAAGAGGATGTAAATCGCTTAAAAAATAACAGCATAGTATAAATAAAAAGGTCTAAAACTTCATAAAAACGAACGTTTTTTATCAAAATGTTTATATTATTATTAAGGGGAAAGATAAAAAAAATTTTTTTTTCTCTTTTAAAATTTTTCAACGCCTTCTAAAATGCTCGAAATTTTTGCAGAATGGAGGCGTGTGAACCAGACGATAGACGAACCTATCTACTTATATTGAATAAGAAAAACAATTATTAACTAAAATGTCAGAGTTTAGAAATTTAGAGATGAAGTAGAATTTTGAAGAAATCGGAAGCACAATCCTAAACAAGAAACAAGGGTTTTGGTCTCTTACAACAAATGTCTGGTTTCGTCATGCCGGTCGGATATTTTAAACTTGGAAAATAAGATTTGTTCAAATACAAGTTACATCTGGAAAAGATACTCAGTGGGGAATTTTTGAACATTTTAAACATGCTTGGTCGAAATAAATTTGAGAATGCCTGTTCCATGACTTGATATTATTCTTGGAAAAATAATTGTGAGGCGAGGAAATTTTGTTTTGATTTGAGTTACGACTGTTTAAAATTAAAAATCTAGTGATTAGATCACCTACTTTTTTTTTCCGTTTACAAACACATCAATTTGGAAATTCTCGTCAAAACCAAATACTTGTCAGATTTTAATTGAACTTTCAGGACTTATTCACAAATAAATGAAATTATTTTTGAAATTGTTATTTTTCAAAACTCTTGGTAAAAATATATTTTAATTGAACTTTCAGGACTTATTCACAAATAAATGAAATTATTTTTGAAATTGTTATTTTTCAAAACTCTTGGTAAAAATATATTTTTTACCTTGTTACCCCCACTTCACGTAAATCCATGAAATTTTTTAAAAATTTAATTGGCTGCAATCTATAATTTTACTAGTTAAACGCAGGATTCATTGGAGAATATAAATTATCTCTTCTTTTTTTTTAACTTTGGAACAGTATCTGAAAATCTGGTTCAAAGAGTAAAATAAAAAATGAAATAAAACTGATATTACTTAATTTGATAAACTTTTAATTGCTTGAATAAATAATAAAAATTAAGGACATCAAGTGTGAAGAAAAATTTTTCGATAACTAATAAAATTTTAAAAGAATTGTTCTCATTTTGTTATGATGATTTATAAAGTTTTAAAAATATTTTTAAAATCTTTAAAGAACTGTTGCGGTTAGATTTTTTAGTTAAGAATTGATGATTATATTGCCTATCGAAAATTGAAAAGTTTAATAAAAATCGTTCTGCACCAATATTTTTTAAACAATATAAATTTCTTTTTGTGCATTTGATTTTTTGTGTGTGTGTGTGTGTGTAATTTCTATCTACAAATTAAAAATTAGTACAACTTTGTCCCTTATAAACGCCATACATTTTATCTTTAATCAAGAATCTGTCAAGAATGTCAAAAAGTTCAAATTTGTGATTAAGAAATACATTCATTCTAAATTTCACACTATGATTTCACATTATTAATACTTGTGAAAATCAGATTAATTTAACATAAAATTTGCAAATTTTCCAAAAATAGTGCGTCACAGATGTATATTTTATTTTTGAAAGATTTTGAAATACGAGAATTAACTTTTGTTTACAAATGTGTCGACAAATTCAAAAATTGAAAAAAAGAAACAAACTTTTATATTCCAATCAATATAATTTCTGTTTTAAATAAACAAGAGTATTTTGCTTACTGGAAATAGTAAATTTAATCATTTACCTTTCAATTAAAACTACAATAAGAGTTTCAAAAACTTTTCCATTTTAAAAATTCAGTTTAAAAGTAATTATGCAGTTTTTTTCACGATTTACTAAAGGTGCCTAGTGTAAAGGGAAGAAATAAGTAAGTAACGAACGAATGATTATTAGAAAAAAAGAAAAAACTAATAAAGCAATTTCATAAATTGTTGCGGGAAAGAAAGAAAGAAAGAAAGAAAGAAAGAAAGAAAGAAAGAAAGAAAGAAAGAAAAATAGACAAAGAAAATATCGCAGACTTTTCTAAAAAGGTGTTAATTGGGAGATAGCGAACGATTTAAGAAAGAAAGAAAGAAAGAAAGAAAGAAAATTAGACAAAATATCGCAGACTTTTTAAAACAGTGTTAATTGGGACGTAGCGAACAATTTATGAAAGAAAGAAAGAAAGAAAGAAAGAAAGAAAAATAGACAAAGAAAATATCGCAGACTTTTCTAAAAAGGTGTTAATTGGGATATAGCGAACGATTTAAGAAAGAAAGGAAGGAAGAAAGAAAGAAAGAAAGAAAGAAAGAAAGAAAGAAAGAAAGAAAAATCAAAGGCAGTGGAATTTTGTAACTGCCATTTTCTTCTTCCTTTCCTTAGAGTAACAAACAATTTTTAAAATATGAACGAACCAAGAAAAGCAAAATCAAATGAAAGATTTTGGAAGATAAAAATTAAGATGACTGAATAATCGGAAAGAAAAGTGAACATTTCAAAATAAAAATTAAAACACGTTAGAAAGGCAGAAACACGAACAGAGTTTGTTTTTTCAAATAGTTTGCCAGACTGCTTAACTTAATACGGTGACGTTTAGGCCCATCTATTTAACGGCCTTCTTCAAATGTGTGAAAAGAAAAGAAGGAAGACCTAATAATATTAACACGCTGCAACTAAAATCATTTTTCATATCTCAAACCAATGCTTTTTTAATAAATAAATGAACATATGTAACCAAACCACACAAAAATAAAAGTAGACCCCAGATTTATCATCTCCTCCAACAAACCTGACCATTATTCCACAGAAAGTAATTTTATCTTTAATGATTTTTTTTTGTAATCATTTCACCCCAAGCAAGACATTCCATTGCCACTATTGCGCATGGGGCTACATAGGGGAAGGTAAAGAGAGAGAGTGGTTAGATATAGGAAATGTCAAAAGGAGGGTGATAAATGGGTAAGGATACGGAGGCTGGGTAGATGGGAAGTGTGTTTGAAAGAATGGAGGCGAGTTAGTGTGTTAGGAGGTGTCTATTGACCTTACATTTAAACTCCTGCAGATTGTAGCTGTCGGGGAAGAAATCATGTGGCAGGGAATTCCACAGTAGGGAAGTGCGAGAAAGGAAATTGTTGGAGTAGAAATTGCGGTTGCATTTCATTGGTTTCACTGTAAAAGGGTGGGACCTAGTTGCCAATCTAGTATCTCGTGCAAATTCGTACCTAAAAGTGCAATAAAACTGTGTGCTACTGTTACAGAATTCGAGAAAAATATACTATTAAGAAGGGAAAACAATAAACGAACAATAATTAAGAGGATAGTAAATAATGATTGACATTGCTTTCAAATTTTTAAAGATCAAAGTTGACTGGGAAGGAAAAAGCCGGAATGAAGTTACAAAAGCGAGGGAAGAAACTGTTAGCATAGGACTTATAATAATATGAGAAGAAGAAAACATAATTAAGGAGAAATAACAATAAAAGAACAATAATTAAGAAGACAGATGTTAACGATTGACACTGCATTTAAATTTTTGAAAATCAAAGCTACTGGAAGGCAAGAAATCGGAAGAGAGTTCCAGAAACGAAAGAAGAAACTGTTAACACAGGACTTATAATAATATCAGAAGAAGAAAACGTAATTAAGGAGAGAGAACAATAAAAGAACAAGAATTAAGACGCCAGAAGATAACGATTGACGTTGCATTTAAATTTTTGAAGATCAAATTGACTGGGAAGCAATAAGCCGGAAGAGAGTTCCATAAGCGAGAGAAGACACTGTTAGCATAGGACTTATAATAATATGAGAAGAAGAAAACATAATTAAGGAGAGAGAACAATAAAAGAACAGGAATTAAGAAGTCAGAAGATAACGATAGACGTTGCATTTAAATTTTTGAAGATCAAAGCTAAGTTGTCAGAAAGAAGCCAGAATAGATTTACCCGAGTGAGAGAATAAACCTTTAGGATAGGACTTATAATAATGTGAGAAGAAGAAAACATAATTAAGGAGAGAAAACAAAACAAGAATTAAGAAGACAAAAGATAACGATTGAGATTGAGTTTAAATTTAGAAGTTTAAAGTTGACAGGAAAGCAAGTGATAAATCCATGCCTTTCCCCAGGTTATGCATTCTTAAATGTAACAAACATGATTAAAATTCTCCAATTCTTCAACTCGTGACGTCAGATCATACACACATTTAAGATTCCAGCACCAGAAGTGGTAAAAGATGTCATCTAACAGCAAAAACAGATTAAACGTTCGTTACAAATCATGTATCGTCTTTTTTCAGAACATGACTGATCAAGGCTCTCCACAACTTCCTGTACCGTGTAGCTCTAAGCAACATTAGACTCTTTAACATTCTTTGCTCTGCTATTGATTCGCACAAATTAAGTCGCTCGACGTTTTTCTTTATCTCGACTTCCATCTGTACGTACTGTTAGTATTACATTTTCCAAACCGTCTCTCCTCGTAATGTACACAAGAAATTTCAAATGTTTCTTTTTTATTTTAAATATGAATACGTTTCTAGCGGTTTTACTTTGTGGTGTAGTGAATATCGGCTCCGAGAGCGGAGTTCGAATTCCAGTTGAATTCGTTGCAATCACTTATGTCCAAATACCCTTAGAAAAGGCATTAATCTATCTCTTCCCTCTGGCTATGGGTTAAATAATATGACAGATTGGGTTATATAGCATTAGTTGGTTATCACTCTACCACGAAAAGTAATAGCAAACTACTGAAGGAAAATCTTCTGTCCAGTCAGTCATATCTCTTTCGAGACATGATCGTCCAAGCGTGTATCATGTGTTATACATAACTGAGTGACGTTTATAGATCTTTTTTACTTACAGACTGCGTTCATGATATTCTCAGTCAGTCAGTTAAGTGCCATATGTGATACACGCTTTGGGTGATCATGTCTCGAAAGAGACATGACTTACTGGGCAAAAGTTTTTCCCGCAGTTGGTTGCCATTGATTTCTGCGGTAGACTGGTTGCCAGCCAAAGCTACAGAACCCACTCTGTCCTGTTATTTGACTCATAGCTAGAGAGAGAAGATATGTATTATATTATAAAGTAGTAATTAATGGGGGATAAGTTTATTACTTCATAACAATATAAAACTGATCCCCCATTTATGCCCAGTAGAAGACTTAATCATGTTTCCAACTATTATATTCAGTTAGTTAAGTGCCATACGTGATACACGCTTTGGACGATCATGTCTCAGAAGAGACATGACTGACTGAGCAGAGGTTTTTCCCGCAGTAGATTGCCATTGCTTTCCACTAGACTGGTTGCCGACCAAGGCTATAGAACCCTATCTTTTTCTATTATTTAACCCATAACTGGAGGGAAGAGACGGATTAATACCTTTCCCAAGGGTATTTATGCGTAAGTGAATGAAAGGAATTCAACTGAAATTCGAACTCGTTACCCCGATTTGTTGTTCCGAGTCGATAACCACTGCACCCCAAAGTGCATTAGATTGGTTTTCTCATCATTACTATTTATGATTAGTTTGTTTTTGTTTTGTTTTGTTTTGTTTTTATTTTTACTTTCCTTCTCTCGAAGTTCTATTTTTGGGTCCGCCATTCACTTGGTGCTACATAAGAATTATTGTATTATTTCTAATGCGCTTTTCCTGCAGTTGGTTATTCGGTGGCCTAAAAGCAGTAAAGATAACGCCTATTTACTTGTAAACTGCTCCGTGGGGCGGATAATGATCTCACTAATAGGAGAGCAGCCCCAAGCCAATTGATTTGCAAGTGCTTTTGATATTAACCCTGCACAACTCGTTTATATTTAGTGATAAGCGATCTGACAGCATAATGGCGTATGTTTGAGCAAGTCAGAATAAATGTTCAGTCTAAAAACAAAAAAGAAAAAAAATAGAATTAATGCATTTTCTATGGAATTGGTAGTTCAAGACAAAAAAAAAATCGATCATGCCGCTCCTGATGTCTACTGCTGTCGGTAATTCGCTCAATCGCATTTAGGTTTACCGACACATCAGGTTGAAATTCCTCTTCTCGTACGATCTCCGAAGTTAAGCAACGTCGAGGCTTGTCAGTACCTAGATGGGTGACGGCTTGGAAATGCCACGTATTGTAAGATTGATTGATTTGTTTGTTTAACGACATATCAACTCCTTCATGGGTCATTTGATGCCGAAATTTAATTCTATTGGAACCTTCAAAGTTATAAAATATGATGCACGTTATTCTGCTTTCACAATTGACTACATGGTAGATGATACTCAAATTTTGTACATAATTACTAGAGGCGGTGATATGTGTGTTTTATGTTGTTGTTTTGTGGATTTTTTTTAATACAGTTTGATTTAAGAAATTGTATTATATGGACGAAGAATTTTATGTTATTTACACTAATTTCAGGAAAGAATTCTTTCATGCTAGTCGTTTGATTTTAAGTTTTCTGTCTGCATATCAAGCTTTATGGGTTATTTAATACCGAAATCTAAATGATTTGTACGTAATTTTATGCTTTCTTTGTACATAATTTTATACATTCGGAGTAAAAGTTGTTTTTTTTAAATATGTATTTTGTGAATCAAAAAATGTGTTTTTGGTAATTTGACTATAAAATTTATTTTTATACTTTTTTAAAGAAAAAA
This sequence comes from Ascarosepion bandense, assembly GCA_037127315.1. Lineage (NCBI taxonomy): Eukaryota > Metazoa > Mollusca > Cephalopoda > Sepiida > Sepiidae > Ascarosepion > Ascarosepion bandense. Next base: position 984,625 of record JBBBDQ010001278.1, on the reverse strand, counting down.
GTACTGGATTGCTATGTGTTGCCAGTTATTCAATATGGCAGTGAATGCTGGACAATATCATCAAAGATGAAGGAAAAACTTGAAGCAACTGAAATGTGGTTCTACAGAAGTATAATGGATATAAAGTGGGGGATCAATTCCATACTACAATCAATATATAAAATGATCCCTCACTGTATGGTCACATCAGTTTCTATGCACTTATATTTCTCAGATCCAAAAGCACAAGGATGCATTCCATGAGCTGAGTAGAGTATTAAGAAACAGGACAATTACGCTAGAAACAAAGAAGAGACTACTGGATTGCTATGTGATGTCAGTTCTTTAATATGGCAGTGAATGCTGGACAATATCATCAAAGATGTAGGAAAACAAAGAAGAGAGTACTGGATTGCTATGTGATGTCAGTTCTTTAATATGGCAGTGAATGCTGGACAATATCATCAAAGATGTAGGAAAACAAAGAAGAGAGTACTGGATTGCTATGTGATGTCAGTTCTTCAATATGGCAGTGAATGCTGGACAATATCATCAAAGATGAAGGAAAAACTTGAAGCAACTGAAATGTGGTTTAACAGAAGGATTCTGCGAATATCATGAATCGAGCATGTGAGCAATGATGAGGTTTTGAACCCCATCTTCTGAACAACACTAGTGGGCCTACCGTAGTCAATTATTACAGTACTTGAAATCATTCTGGACACATTTTATAGCAAATAAATGAATCCAAACAGGAAATTTATACTGAGCATTAGGAAGTAGATAGACCAAACTATCGCCCGGTTCACACTCTACCCACGTCTATTGTACAGGTGTAGAGGCTCATCCCTTGTTCCCTGTTTAGGATGTGGTTTCCGGCTTTCTCTTTTCCAAATCTTTTCACTCTTATGTAGCCCTTTGCATATTAGAGGCGTTACAGCCTTGCTCGGGGTGATATGATTAAAAAAAAAAGAAGACAACTGAAGTTTGTGGGACATGTAATGAAGAGTGAGGGCTTGGAGAACCTGATACTAACATGCCAGATATAGGGAAAAAGTGACAGGGGAAAGCAGCAGAAAACATATTTAAAGTGTCTGAGCGGGTAAATGACAGAACAGGTGTTGCGAGATGTTACAGGAGAAAGCGTGCTAAGAGCCACCAGGGATAGGGAGGCGTGGAAGACCATGATCGCCTACGTCCTGAAAGAACAAGGCACATAGAAGAAGAAGAGGTGTTACATTGATTATCATTTTGCTATAATATGTATTGTTGGTACAATCTATTATAAAAATGCACTATTGATTTTTGTTTGGGGTTGGGTCGCTATTTGCTAATAGTTGGGATCCTAAAAGAAACAACAGCAATCAAGAACGTGCGCAGACAGTTCACCGAAAGAAAAATTCGCTGACGGACATTTCGCCGACAGACAAGACAATTGGTCGACGCTTTATTTCTTTCCAAGTGTAAATACTAGCTCATCTCAGAAATATAGACAAGTCTTTTTTTCTTTCTTTTTTTCTTTCTTTCTTTGTATTATCTATTGAATTAATTTTTCTTGTAATATAACTTGGTTTTCCTTTCTTTTTCTTTCTCGTTTTTCTTCGTTTTCTCTTTCATATTTGTATTTTCTTTCTTTCCATTTTCTTTTCATCATTAAATTTTGTTTCCATTTTCTTTCTTTCTTTCTTTCTTTCTTTATTTATTTATTTTTCTTTCTTTCTTTGTTCTTTTTTATTTATTTATTTTTCTTCCTTTCTTTCTTTGTATTATCCATTTGATAATTTTTTATTGGTATAACATGTTTTTTCCTTTCTTTTTCTTTTTCATTTTTCTTCCTTTTGTCTTTTTATATCCATTTTGTTTTCTTCTTTAAATTTTTCTTCATTTTATTTCTTTCTGTCTTTCTTTATTTTTCTTTCTTTCTTTCTTTCTTTCTTTCTTTGTATTATGTGTCATCCAGTTTTTCTTTTATAAGCTGTCGACGAATTGTCCAGGTGTTGGTGGATGCGAGTGTTCCGAAGAGATTCTGTTGTCAGTTTTGAGTCGCATAGTTTTTGTTGTTCGCATCTCTAGTAATAGTTTGGATTCTCTAATTTAAGTACCTAGGAAGTATTCTAACAGGAGATAGAAAGTGCAACACGGAGATCCGAAGGCGAATTGGCATGGCAAAGGACGCGTTACAGAAGATGAGCAAAATACTAACACACAGGAAAATCTCAATAGAAACAAAGAAAAGAGTGCTACGTGATGTCAGTTCTTCAATACGGCTGTGAATGCTGGACAATATCATCGAAAATGAGGAAAAAACTGGAAGCGGCCGAAATGTGGTTCTACAGAAGGATGCTACGGATATCGTGGACTGAGCATACAAGCAACGACGAAGTGTTAGAAAGAATGGCAACAAAAAGGAAATTGATGCTGAGCATCAGGAAGAGACAACTGAAGTTCCTGGGACATGCAATGAGGAAGGAGAGCCTGGAGAACCTGATACTGACTGGTCAGATAGAAGGAAGGAGAGACAGAGGAAGCCAGCGGATAACATATCTGCAGAGTCTGATCAGGTGGATGACGGAACGAGGGTTGCCAGGAGCAACAGGAGCAAACATACTAAGAGCCACAAGGGATAGGGAGACGTGGAGATCCATGATCGCCTACGTCCTAAAGGGACAGGGCACATAGAAGAAGAAGAAGAAGTCTTGTCAGCAAAATAGGCGCTTCCCTCCAATAAAAGCTTTCCGCCTTCGCGTTCTGTCTTGACAAACGACATGATGACGACTGAAGGGCATAAAAAGAATAGTCTAAAAAAAAAACCAAAAGGCGAATTGTTTTTCGGTCAATTGTGTTTCGGCGAATTGTCTTTCGGCGAATTGTCTTTCGGCGAATTGTCTTTCGGCAAATTGTCTTTCGGCAAATTTTCTTTCGGCGAATTGTTTTTCGGTGAATTGTCTTTCGGCGAATTGTCTTTCGGCGAATTGTCTTTCGGCGAATTGTTTTTCGGTGAATTGTCTTTCGGCGAATTGTTTTTCGGTGAATTGTCTTTCGGCGAATTGTCTTTCGGCGAATTGTCTTTCGGCGAATTGTCTTTCGGCGAATTGTCTTTCGGTGAATTGTCTTTCGGTGAATTGTCTTTCGGCGAATTGTCTTTCGGTGAATTGTCTTTCGGCGAATTGTTTTTCGGTGAATTGTCTTTCGGCGAATTGTCTTTCGGTGAATTGTCTTTCGGTGAATTGTCTTTCGGCGAATTGTTTTTCGGTGAATTGTCTTTCGGCGAATTGTCTTTCGGCGAATTGTTTTTCGGTGAATTGTCTTTCGGCGAATTGTTTTTCGGTGAATTGTCTTTCGGCGAATTGTCTTTCGGCGAATTGTCTTTCGGCAAATTGTCTTTCGGTGAATTGTCTTTCGGTGAATTGTCTTTCGGTGAATTGTCTTTCGGCGAATTGTCTTTCGGCGAATTGTCTTTCGGTGAATTGTCTTTCGGTGAATTGTCTTTCGGTGAATTGTCTTTCGGCGAATTGTCTTTCGGTGAATTGTCTTTCGGCGAATTGTTTTTCGGTGAATTGTCTTTCGGCGAATTGTCTTTCGGTGAATTGTCTTTCGGCGAATTGTTTTTCGGTGAATTGTCTTTCGGCGAATTGTCTTTCGGCGAATTGTCTTTCGGCGAATTGTCTTTCGGCGAATTGTCTTTCGGTGAATTGTCTTTCGGCGAATTGTCTTTCGGCGAATTGTTTTTCGGTGAATTGTCTTTCGGCGAATTGTTTTTCGGCGAATTGTCTTTCGGCAAATTGTCTTTCGGTGAATTGTCTTTCGGTGAATTGTCTTTCGGTGAATTGTCTTTCGGCGAATTGTCTTTCGGTGAATTGTCTGGCTACCATTAAAAGGTGATTACACGCTGCTCAAAACCTTCAATCTCCTGATCAGAATCCTTGCTGCCGGATGGAGTTTATCGTCCTACCCAAGATGAGTTATTGTAATTTTGGATATGCAAGTAGTGCAATGGATTAGGGCTCGGAATTGCTAATTGAAGAACCGGGTTCTAATTCCCGACTGATTCATTATATTAATTTATGTTCAACCTTGGGAAAAGGGAAAAGTTCGCCTCTTCTCCTAAGATATGGAATATCTCGTGAAAATTGTATCACTAATCCATTATTATTTCCGAAAAAAATCTTTCAATATAAAAATAGTTTCTGGTTGTCAGTCAGTTTAGGTGCCATACGTGATACACGCTTGGGCGATCATGTCTCCATCGAGACATGACTGACTGGGCAGAAGATTATCCCGCAGTAGGTTGCCATTGCTTTCTGCGGTAGACTGGTTGCCGACCAAGGCTATAGAACACAATCTGTCCTGTTATTTGACTAATAGCTAGAGGAAGAAGAGATGCATTATATGATCATGTAGTAATTAGTGGGGGATCAGTTTATTACTTCATAACAATAGAAAACCGATCCCCCACTTTATGACCAGTAGAAGCCTTAATCATGATCTCAACTATTATATTCAGTCAGTCAGTTAAGTGCCATACGTGATACACGCTTGGGCGATCATGTCTCGAAAGAGACATGATTGACTGGGCAGAAGATTATCCCGCAGTAGGTTGCCATTGCTTTCTGCGGTAGACTGGTTGCCGACCAAGGCTATAGAACCCAATCTGTCCTGCTATTTAACCCATAACTGGAAGGAAGAGACGGATTAATACCTTTCCCAAGGGTATTTGTGCGTAAGTGAATGCAATGGATTCAGCTGGAATTCGAACTCGGCTCCCTGGTTTCACGTTCCGAGCCGATATCCACTGTACCACAACGCACATATAACCTAAAAATGTTGATAATCCATAAAAACCCGAATTAATCAATCAAACACATGTATATGGATCATGTTTTTACATTGATCTTTTGTATTGAACTTCAACTCATATCAAAAAACGTACCAGAAAGGTTAATAAGTGTCGACGTGTTCACGTATTTTAATCAAATTTCAGAGAGGTGGCCTTATGGTTGATGAATTTCTTTCAGTCTATCCATATTTCCATGCCAGATTTTTAAGCAAGATATATTCTTTAGTTCCATCAGACAGTCTTTGTTGCAGAGGCTGCATTTATGTTTTGTTTCTGGTCTGTCGGAGCTGTCATTTTGCTTCCTGCGAACCCACCTCTCCATGGCGATTTGTGTTAGTTGCTTCTCCCTTGATTTAAGTTGTTGGACCAGGGATCCTTTCCATTTGAACCGGTTGATTGCTACGCTCTCCCATGACACTGTATTGATGCCCACAGCCTTCATATCACGTTTTATGATGTCACGATACCGCAGTTGTGGGTCTTCTTCCAGAGGCCAGCTCTCCATACAGAAGGTCTTTTAGAATACGACCGTCTGGACATGGCCTAGCCAGCGGAGTCTGCGCTGTTTAAGGAGTGTGAAAATGGTAGGCAGACCGGCTCGAGACAGGACCTCAGTGTTGGGCACCTTATCTTGACATTAGATTCCCAATATACGTTGGATACTTCTCACGTGGAAGGTGTTCAGACGCCTTTCTTGCCTGGCGTATGTGGTCCATGTCTCACTGCCATATGGCAGTATACTGATGACACAGGCGTTGTACACTGCCATCTTTGTTTTCACTGTCAGCTTGGAGTTCGTCCAAACGCGTGTTGTGAGGCGCACAAGGGTTGTGGCTGCCTTCCCGAATCTCTTGTTGTGATCTATGTCCAGGGAGATGTTGTCAATAATGGTAGAGCCAAGGTAGATAAAGTGATGGACCACATTTATAACCCGTCATGCCACATATACCGGGTCGAATTATCCATATTTTTTGGTTTCTATTGCTAATAAAAAAGGTTCCTATCAGAGAGATCCTTCCCGAAAACTGCTTCTTTATGGAACAGATTCCTGATAGGATGCTTTATGGAACAGATTCCTGATAGGGTGCTTTATGGAACAGATTCCTGATAGGAAGCTTTATGGAACAGATTCCTGATAGGAGGCTTTCCTACTCATTACAAAATTAACCGCGTCAATTTTAATGTCAACGGTTTTCTATCCTGCATATTCTTACAATTTGCACTTCTCTTTTTTACATTTATACAACGGCCTCATTCAGTAACTCTCTACTTTGAGTGGTTCTTGGGCTTTTTATTGGGTGAACATTTAGTAAACGGCTTCTTCTATCTACAAGGAAGTCTGGTGTTGTACAATCTTCCCAGTAAGCAAACCAATTGTTCTAACTAATAAATTATATATTTTTCTGATTAATTTGGTTGACACTTTAAGTCTTTTTAAGTTCAAGTTTTAAAAAAGGGCAACAAGCTATGGGTTAAATAGTAGGATTGATTGGGTTCTATAGCAATATATTTTGCAATCTGTTTATGGCAACCTACTGCGGAATAATCTTCTGCCCAATCAGTCATGTCTCTTTCGAGACATGATCGTTCAAGTGTGTATCACATATGGCACTAAACTAACTGACTATAATAGTTGAAAACATGATTAAGTCTTCTACTGGGCATAAAGTGGGGTGTTGGTTTTCTATTGTTATCTATCTATCTAAGCTTATTTATAAATGGAACTTTGTCTGTGTGTGTGTGTCTGTGTGTGTGTGTGTGTGTGTGTATCCGTTACCTATAGACTCCGAAACGGCTGAACCGATTTCCTTGAAAATTTACACAGTTGTACTATAAGCGTCTGCGAGTGTTCTTAGCTAGGTTTTGTGTCGAGTTACACCCGATAAATATCGAAAATCGATAATCGAAAAAATCGGGTTATAGAAGGAGTGGTCCGATTTTAATCAAATAGGAGGAGTGGTCCGATTTTAATAAAATTTCATACACTCATAGATAAAGACATAAGAAACGATATTCAGAAGTTTCAATGTTGCAGTTCTTACAATAGCGCAGAAAATCGATTATGCCTTTTATATATATATATATATATATATATATATAAATGGCAAGATACCGGGTCTGATCAAAATCAGTTTTTCAGCCCTTTTATTTTAGTTTTTGCTTCGGGTTTGGCTCTAAGTCGGTATAATTGCAGTTCTTAGTCTCAGCCATGATACCATTTACTCAGAGGACTTATTTAGCCTTCAAAATTCAGTTTACGACGAAAAAAGCATATTTGATATCGATACCAGGAAATCAAAATTTGTCTTACATCCATTCATTTTTCTTTCAGTCTACGGTTTTGCTTTCACTGGAAACAACTATTACTGTTTTTAGTCTTTCGTGCCAACGTTCAAAGAGTCTGAGCTCCAGGACCATGGATTAGTTTCAAAGCTTTCATTACACCCGAGCAACGCCGGGCTATGTTGCTAGTAAAGTAATAAACTGATCCCCCAATAATTATGCTTAATATAATAATGTAATATAATCTGTCTTTACTACCTTTAGCTATGAGTTAAATGGCAGGACAGATTGGGTTCTATAGCCTTGTCTGGCAACCAGTCTATCGCAGAAAGTAATGGCAACCTACTGCGAGAAAATGTTCTACATAGTCAGTCATGTCCATTTCGATACATGATCGCCCAAGCGTATACCCTCGTATGGCATTTTACTGACTGACCCGGGATCTCACAATCATATATCTGGTGCCAACTGGTTCAGATGTCGGCTAACTAAAGTCAATATTCTATCTAATTGCAAATTGATGAATAAATATTCTTGAACATCGAACACTAGCTTTTGGTTTCTCGGCGCCAGAATTCTTAACGTTAGAATCGATATCGTCTCAAGCAACCATTCCATCGCGTATTTTTTCCGTGAGAAGTCTCAATTTAATTTCATCTCACATTAACACCCACCATGGGTTATTTTCATACTTGTTTATCGCAACAAAAAATTTGTAGTTCCCTACTTCCACTACCACCCCCAAAACAGAGAGGAGTGGCGAGATTTACACAGAGTATTATACAAAAGATTTTAAAAAATCATCTAAAGTTACCACATTCAACAGACGTCTGAAAAGACCGCAGAGCACAACGGCTGAAACGTTGTGATAATAACAACAAATATGAAGACGTTCGTTCGACTGAACATAATATTAATAAAAATGTACTATCTTCTATGTGTGGTGTATCTTTAGCACGTTGATGATCATGGGCCTCCATAATTTTCTCTTATTTCTAACACTTATAACTTTGGTCTCTTCAAAACCCTGATCCGCCATCCAATCACTTTAGCTCACCGGGTCGGCTATACGTTGCTTTCTCAGTCATTCCTGCTTTCAATTTGTCATGTGAACAACAAATTTTCTAAGCCGTCTTTCCTCATAATGTGTCCTAGAAATTTCAACGGTTTCTTCCGAGACAGAAGTGTTTGTTTTGTTTTCATTATCTCTAGAACTTGCTCATGTGTTCATTTCAGGGAATTCTCAGCATTTTTCTGTAGAACCATACTTCTGTTGCTTCAAGTCTCTTTTTCATATGTGTTGACTTCATCATTGCTCACATGTTCAGTCCATTGTATTCTCAGTATCCTTCTGTAGAGCCACATTTCTGTTGCTTCAAATCTCTACTTCATCAGTGTTAACTTCATCATTGCTCACATGTTCAGTCCATGGTATTCACAGCATCCTTCTGTAGAACCACATTTCTTTTGCTTCAAGTCTCTTCTTCATCTATGTTGACTTCATCATTACTCACATGTTCAGTCCATCGTATTCTCAGCATCTTTCTGTAGAACCACATTTCTGTGGCTTCAAATCTCTTCTTCACCTGTGTTGAATTCATCATTGCTCACATGTTCAGTCCATGGTATTCTCAGCATCTTTCTGTAGAACTACATTTCTTTTGCTTCAAGTCTCTTCTTCATCTGTGTTGACTTCATCATTGCTCAAATGTTCAGTCCATGGTATTCTCAGCATCCTTCTGTAGAACTACAATTCTATAGATTCAAATCTCTTCTTCATCTGTGAAGAGATTGTCTAGCATTCGCTGCAATATAGGAGAGCCGATAATACTTAACAGTTCAGTATTTTTGCTAACGATTTCTTTTAAATATTCCATTCATTCTTAACTTTAAATGCTTCAACTGTTTGTTACAAAGTTTTGTTTTGCCATTATCATATGGTTACTTCACTACGCATATACAGGTTACAGTGGATAAATTATCTCCATTTTATATTTTAATTTCACCCATACCTGTTGCTTTTTCTTTATTCTGTCAACTGCACAATATAGTAGAGTCAGCTGGGCACCGTCTGTAAGAAAACGAGCACCTTGACGTAATACACTTCGCCAGAAATTTGGAAAGGGTTTGCTGTACTGCTTGAATACAAACATTTCTAAATATTTGGGTGTCAATCTGGGGACAATGCAGAATATTCGCGAAGAGTTGAATGATTTACCCAGTCAACAACATAGTTTGGAGTGATCCCTTAAGTTTCGCTTCCATTCACCTTCCCACGGGGTCTAAGACTCAACACGGCCGCCTGCATGAAGGTTGTATTGCCCTGTGTTAAGAGCTTTACTGCTGGAAGATCCTAGGTCTGTGTTATGGGGAAACACACCTATTCATCAAATATTGGACTCACCCTCCTATATTAATACGAGTTAACAGGAAGTTAATGGAAGACGTTCTTGAGAGTTCTTGGGAAGTTCTAGAGAGTTCTTTAGGGTTCTATTGGAGTTCAGTAGAACTACTAGGCAGTTAATATTAGCCGGCAGTTATCTGAATACTAAGGAGTCAGCTTTCAGTGGAAGATTACCAAGTTCCTAACATTTTGGGTGCTTTAAGTCGATTAGCAATCGACATAGCACGATTATAACCTTCAGTGCAAAAACTACTCCACAACAATCTGGCAAATAGACACGGTACTATGACGCACAAGCACGAGAATTTAGTTATGAATGTCAGATAAGTCCACAGACTACCATCCCTTTGATTATAATGTGGAGCTGAATTAAACGAGAGACCAGCAAAACTCCTTGTAGCACCAAAAATGAACTGAAGGCAATTATTATAGCAGCATTCACCAACTTAAACAAGAAGAGGTGCAAGAGATTCCGAAGTCATCTGGAGGCCGTGGTTAAAGTCAATGGCAATTTTATTGAATAAATTTACTCTTTAGTATTTCAATATTTTCTTTTTCAATTTTGGTAAATATATGCGATTTTAATGATAGATTAATTTTTGCGTCATTTAGACATCAATTTACCCATCGCACTCTGTATCAGTCCGACGAAGAATCTCACTCAGAACCACATTCTGTTATTTAAACTTATTTTAGGGAAGTTAGTAGAGTCAAGAACTATTCAGTACCACAACTAATTTAGACTACAATTCGCAATAAGATATCATTGTTGTTTTTATTTTATCGTCATTTAAACGACAATTAATCCTGTATTTGTTAGTAAGAGAAAATTATCACTTGACCATCTTCTTCTACGTTCTGTGTACCTTCAGGACATAAAGGATCATGGCTCTCAACAACTACCTGCCGTTCGTAAATTTTAATAGATTTTGTTTTATTCTAAAACAGGTTCCACCATCTATTTACTGTAGTTAAAGAGTTAATTTCTGTTTGGTTTCGGTTCCACAGCTCGCTTCATTCGTGGGTTTGAAGCTTCCAGACAAATATAAACAGTCTTAACGCAATGCTTTCTCTCTCAGTTGCGCACGTCACCAGAATCACAACAAAAACTGCCAGCTATTGTCTCTGACCCTTTTTATAGACAAAAATCCATTGCCGACGCACCAATCATCGCCGTCGGTCTCATTCTCACTCAGCATAAAATGACAGGTCGAAGAATATTCCTTTCTTTGACCAAACTTGCGTGGACGCAGCTGTCAAAACGGCGAACTGTCTGGCGTGGGTTTACGCACGCATTCATCACAACACATCAGCCCGACAAGCGAAACACCTTGGACGCTTTGGCTCTGGTAAGTGTGAATGTTTATCGTCACATTTACACAAGCTCAATCTTTATTTCTACGTACCATAGAAAATAACTTGTTATGGTTTATAAAATGGCGGGTGTTCTAAAAAAAGAAAAAGATAGACACACTGAATTCAAAATTGGGCGGCAAAATAAGGAACCGTTTCTTTTGGTAGGAGTAGGAGTAAGAATAGGAGTAAGAAGTAGTAGTTAAGGACAGTAGTTTTGTGTAGGAGACTTGAAAAGGGGAAGAGACTAGTCAGTTGACCACTAGAGTCCAGAAGGGATAGGCTCGTTTACTACTAGCATCCCACAGTGAAGAGAATTTAGCTAGTCTGCTCCTGTATCCACACAAAATTTAAAGGTTGTAACTTGATTTAAAAACCTAAAGTTTTATACCAAAAATAAACATCATTAATTCAAGTTTGTGTTATCTTGTAATTCTACCAAAACAAAACGAAGCAACACAACAAACTTTTTCATGTATTGTGTCTCCACAGGACGTTGGGGATCATGGCTCTCCACAATTTCTTCTCCGTTGTAGTTCTTAATAATTTTTATCTCTTTGGAATCTGTCCTAAAGCTTGTTTCATCATCTCTTCTCTTCCAACAAAGCAGTCCATCGATGACGTCTTTATTGAACCATCAACGTCTATTGAAACGAAGCAGCACTTAACCATAGTTATTGACGTACTTTGGGGTTATAAACCTGAGCCGATATCTCCATTGTGGCATGGCTAAGAGACAGAAGATTGTCTACCCTTGTGATTTTAAAATACGCCTCCGGTAGAGTTTTTCAATTGTCACAGACCACTTTAGAGAAACGGCAATTTTTTTTCTAGTCAACGGGTTGGCTGTTTCACGTTATGCTAAAGATCTTCAGATCGCAGACAATCTTTGGAGAGATTAAAAATAATTAACGTTATTGTTGTGGATTCCGGGTGAGGAACCGCACAAAAAAATGAACAACAATACAGATATTGAGATAGAAAAGTAGGTTATATTGAACGTAGTACCCAAACTTGAACGCAGGTTAGTAAATTAAGGAATGCTATTAGTAAAAATAGATATATACTAGTCTTGAAGTGAAGTCGTTGGAAATAGTATATCCGTGTATATTATTCTAGCTAAGTGGAGCTCAGAGCTAGTCTGACTTCTGATGCGGTAGTATCTGGGTAGCTTCGGTATCTCTCGGTAATTTACGTATTAGTTCCGGTACTCTCCGATAACTCGCACGGATCTCTACGATTACTCTCATCTCTCAACTCCGGTTCTCTCTATGGCACGAGTATATGTATACTCAGTCGAGTCCATTATTATATACAAAAGGGGAGATCCAGCAACAGTTATGGTTAAACTCATTACATATTCCTCTTAAATGAACCAGGACGTTTTCGATCATTGCTCTACACGATATTCTTTCCTTTTTAGGACTTAATATTTTAACACCCAATGTAGGTGATGCGTTGGTTTCCACCGGCCCTTCTACTATCAATTTATTCCATAAATATTTAAGTTTCTAAGCTCTCTTTCCTAATTATGAGTACCAGAAGTTTAAAATTCGATTCAATAAAATAAGAATCAATAGAAAATAAGGAAAGAATTATAAGTACAAAGAAACTATTTATAAAAGAAAACTAGTTTCCCTGTTAGTCATGCACTGCCCACTATGACATTGCATGCGCCTATATAATGTCAGGGAATTAAGTGCCATACATGAGAGACGATTGGGCAATCATGTCTCGAAAAAGAAGGTTACCATTACTCCTTGCGGTAGACTAGTTGTCAACCAAGGCTATAGAACTTTGTCCTGATATTTAACAAATAGCTGGAGAGAGAAGGGCCAGATGAATGCTTTACATTTCTCGGTCTGAGCCGAAATCTACTGAACCACAGTGATTTGCATTTAACTACAACCCACATATAATTCACCAACATGCACCAAGAATGCACCACAATGAACCAAGGCACATAAAATGCATCACAATTTACCAAGGCTCATTTAATGCATTACAATACGTCATAATAAACCAAGGCACATATATTGCACCACAATGCACGAAGGGACATATAATTCTTTTTTCATTTCACCCCAAGCAAGGCGGTACAGCCACTGATGGGCAGGGAGCTACATAAGACTAAAATTTTAGACAGGAGGAGAGAGAAAAGAAAGACGAATCAGCTACAGAGGGTGTTAGATAAAGAGCAAGAGAACGATTGGGAACACAGGTGTGAAAACAGTTGCAAAGGTGGAGAGAAAAGAAAAGAACAAGATATACAGCGTGATGTAGAAAGAACTGGAGTCAAGTAGATAAGAAGTGGGAATTTGACAGGAGGAGAATGAAGAGAAAGACGAACCAGTTACAGAGGGTGTCAGAGAAAGGACAAGAGAAGGATGGGAACACAGGTGTGAAGACAGTTGCGAAGGTAGAGAGAAAAGAAAAGAACAAGATATAAAGGGTGATGTAGAAAGAACTGGAGTCAAGTGGATAAGAGATGGTGATTGACATTGCATATAAATTCCTGGAGGTTGTATCTGTCAGGAAAGCAAATATATGGAAGGGTGTTCCACAGAGGGGAGGAAGTAGGAGAATAAGATGCTGGAGTAGAATTCTCGGCTGCATTTGGTTGATCTAATTGTAAATGGGTGGGACCTTGTTGCCAGTCTGGTTGCCCGAGTAAATTCTTGTGGCGGGGCACCAGTGACTTAAGTTCGTCGGAGCAGAAGCCATGCAAATATTTGTAGAATAGACAGAGGGAAGCCATATTCCGCCGGTGAGATAGGGGCTGAAGTCGAGCTGCCAAATCGAGACCTATTACAGTCTTCTTTGGAGCCTGTCAAGAACACTGAGATGAACAGCAGTGGCATCTTACCATATAAGACAGCAGAATTCCACGATGCATCAAGGCATATACAGAGAAGCACAGAGCACATAGACGCATAAAATACACCTTCTTCTTCTATGTGCCCTATCCTTTCAGGACGTAGTCGTTTATGGCTTTCCACGTCTCCCTATCCCTGTTGGCTCTTAGCACGCCTTCTCCTGTTACACCATGCAACCCTCGTTCTGTCATCTACAAGCTCAAGCCCATAAATCTAGAATATAAATGTATAGAAACTAGCATGGCCACAAAATTAGGGATCAGTTTATATATTGATTATAATAAATTTGATCCCACACGTTATATCCACACGCTTTCCCCTGTTGCGCCGCGCAACCCACGTTTCGCCATCCACCCGCTCAATCAAGTACGTTACATGCTGTTTTCCCCTGTCTCTTTTTCCCTCTATCTGGCCTGTTAGTATCAGTTTCTCCAAGCCCTCCTTCCTCATTTCATGTCCCAGGAACTTCAGTTGTATCTTCCTGATGCTCAATATTAATTTCCTTTTCGTTTCCACCTTTCCAAAACCTCGTCATTGCTCATATGTTCGGTCCATGATATCCGCAGCATCCTTCTGTAAAACCACATTTCCGCTGCTTCACGTTTTTTCCTCATTTTTGATGATATTGTCCAGAATTCACTGTTGTGTTGAAGAACTGGCATCACATAACAATCTAGCACTCTCTTCTTTGGTTCTAGGGAAATTTTCTTGTGTCTTAATACTCTACTCAACTCCTGGAATGCATCTTTGTGCATAAATGTATAGAAACTGCTGTGACCACAAAGTGAGGGGTCAGTTTATATATTGATTGTAATATGGAAATGATCCCCCGCTTTATATCCAGTATGCTTCTGTAGAACCACATTTCCGCTGCTTCAAGTTTTGTCCTCATTTTCGATGATATTGTCCAGCATTCACTGTCGTATTGAAGAACTTGCATCACATACCAATCTCGCACTCTTTGTTTCTAGTGAAATTTTCCTGTGTCTTAATACTTTACTCAACTTCTGGAACGTGTCCTTCGCTATGCCAATTCGCTTTGGGGTAAAATCTACCACAATGCCCATACAATGCGCCACTATGTACAAAGGTGCATAAAATTAACGACTATGCAACGAAGAGCATATAATGTGCGACAATGGACCAAAACACATGTAAGGCACCACAATGCAATTAGTCACATATAATGCACCTCAATGCACATATAATGCACTGCAATAAACTTATAGTGCTGCACATTGCACTAAAGCAGATATAATGCACCACAAATCACTTATAATGCCCCAAATTCACATATATTGCAAGTCCATGCACCAAGTTACATATAATGTATCTTAATATGCATATATTGCACCAAAATGCACCAAAGCACATAATGCGTCATGATGTACATATGATGCAAGACAGCGCACTAAGGCACATATTGTGCACTACAACCCGCATATAATCCTCTTATAATCCGCATATAATCCTCTTATAATCCGCTGAAGCACCACGAGCAATTTTTAAGCAAAGTTTGATTAAAAAGTATTGGACTGGTTGCTATGTTAACGGATGTAAATTCCGCAAAATGAATCCACTTTGCACAGAATGAAATTGAACTCTATCACGCATGTACACTGAGTCATATACTTCTCACTTTCATCCTTTTGTTTATAGCATTTCTTCGAAGGAAAGTGTGTAGAATGTGGTCGTCTCACCACAACACTGAGTTTCTATTAGTTACCACAGCTCGTACAAACAAAAAAAAAACAGTTTATGGTCAATTACAATATTCCCCAGATTTGACAACCTCTATATTTCTTCAAATATCTCCCCTTGCACCCCCCTTTTCTTTTTTTTTTCTTTTTTGATCTTGCCAAAAATCAAATCCCACTTGAGAGGAACAAGATTTCAAAACATCGAGAAAATCCAAGAATTCAGCGAGGAACCTGCTCGTCATCTCTAAAAAAGAGATCCGGGAATGTTTCCATCAATGCAAACGATGCTGGATAAAGTTTGTCATTTTAGAAGTGGATTAATTCGAAGAAGATTGAATACAGAATTGAAATATGCTGTAGTTTTCTTTTAATGGCACTGTCGTGATACTCTTTGATTGGGTGCGTTTGATCTTCTCAACACAAGAAGCGCTTACTCTATTCATTGGAAACCATGACTGGTGCTAAATGTCACTAGGTTATAATAAAAAATGTACAACGGGTAAGTAAAAATGTCCTACCATTGGTTTGAAAGTGCTCAAATGTGGCTGAAACAAAACCTAGTGTCACGAAAAGGTAGTAGCGACCTAGTTAATATGAAATATTCTTATGGAAATTAGTGCCACTTTGCTGATGGTTAATTTACATTTAAACTTCTTCTTCTTCTATCTACCCTGTCCCTTCAGGACGTAGGCGATCATGGCTCTCCACGTCTCCCTATCCCTTGTGGCTCTTAGTATGTTTGCTCCTGTTGCTCCTGGCAACCCCCGTTCCGTCATCCACCTGATCAGGCCCTGCAAATATGTTATCCGCTGCCTTCCTCTGTCTCTCCTTCCTTCTATCTGTCCAGTCAGTATCAGGTTCTCCAGGCTCTCCTTCCTCATTGCATGTCCCAGGAACTTCAGTTGTCTCTTCCTGATGCTCAGCATCAATTTCCTTTTTGTTGCCATTCTTTCTAACACCTCGTCGTTGCTTGTATGCTCAGTCCACGGTATCCGTATATCATCGAAAATGAGGACAAAACGTTTAAACTACATAATCTCAAATCGTGATTTTCAGTAAAATCACTATCGCTTCAAGATGAATTCCATTCCTCAATGAAAACGGCTCTAGATCAATTGCCTGGCTTCAGAAGAGGATTAATGCGAAGAAGGTAAACACTGAATTGTTGTAGTATTAATTTATAGCACCAGTCACAATACTTTTAACCTGCATGTGCCTGAGTGACTTATATATATTGTGTTACCACACCCTTGTTCAAATTAATTACTTTAGCTTTTTTCTTTCACCATACGCTCAGTTTTAGACCCACTGGAGTGACAGGGTGTAATCGATTTCTATGGTCATTTGCAGTGGCGTGCAGTAATATGAATCTATTTTCGTGGTGAATGATGAAATTTCTTTGGTCTTGAATATTACTGCGTCATCCATGATTGCAAGAGATTTTTATCACGCCCAGTCACTATTGTCTCGCCTGTTGACACGTTCTCCAACGGCCATTGTCTGTGGTTGATGTTGAATGTTACTACATGAAAGCATACGAAAATTATAATCCCGTATGAACGCCTCGGCAAGCCTTACACGGAGGTCACGGATATTGTTGGTATGAGCCTTTCAACTGTTAGTCGTGTTATCAAAGTGAACAAAACAAACTGGATCCATCAGTCTAAAACGTAAACGAAAATGCTATCAGAAGATTAAATTAACATCAAGAGACGACGTATACGTGATCAGAAAAAGTGTGAAAGATTCTTGGAAGGCATTATTCGTTTAGTTTTAATTTATTTCAACAAGGATGTAGCTCTGTTCATATCTATCTATCTATCTATCTATCTATCTATCTATCTATCTATCTATTTATCTATCTATCCCCGTCTGTTTGTTTCTATCTATCTATCTATCTATCTATCTATCTATCTATCTATCTATCTATCTATCTATCTATCTATCTATCCCGTCTGTTTCTATCTATCTATCTATCTATCTATCTATCTATCTATCTATCTATCTATCTATCCCAGTCTGTTTCTATCTATCTATCTATCTATCTATCTATCTATCTATCTATCTATCTATCTATCTCCAAAATGAAAAAGAAAATGTGATCGGAAGAGAAAAACAACGCCAAGAGACGACATATACGTGATCAGGGAAAGTGTGAAAGATCCTAGGAAGACATTATTAATTTTTTTTCAATTCATTGGCACAAGTGTATATCTCCGTTCATATCTATCAATCTATGTAAGTCCAAAACGTAAAGGAAAATGCGATCGGAAGAGAAAAACAACACCAAGAGACGACGTATACGTGATCAGAAAAAGTGTGAAAGATCCTAGGAAGACATTATTCGTTTTGCTTCAATTAATTTACACAAGAGTTCAAATCTATCTATCTATCTATCTATCTATCTATCTATCTATCTATCTATCTATCTGTCTATCTATCTCAGTCTGTTCATATCTATCTATCTATCTATCTATCTATCTATCTATCTATCTATCTATCTATCTATCTATCTATCTATCTCAGTCTGTTCATATCAATCTATCTATTTCAGTCTGTTCATATCTATCTATCTCAGTCCAAAACGTAAAAGAAAATGCTGTCAGAAGAGAAAAACAACGTCAAGAGACGACGTATACGTGATCAGAAAAAGTGTGAAAGATTCTAGGAAGGCATTATTCGTTTAGTTTTAATTAATTTGCACAAGTGTATATGTACTATCCACACAAGCCCACTCTTATACACATCCTGCATTTACAAGAGTATAGTGCGAGTTTTTTTATTATCAGTTTTTTATGCCAAAAATAGGAGATGCTTTATGAACAGTTATTTTTTTTAAGAGGTTAAAAATCAGGCGCTCCTGGGTACGACGATAAACTGCATCAGGCAGTTTAATTGGGTGGTCGTGAGGAGAGTGGAATCAACTCTCAATTGCTGTTGTTATTAGGTTCACACTGACTGAGGGTGGTAACGTCTGTTAGTATCCCAGCTATGGGCAGATTGTTAACCCCTAAACTAAGGCAAAACACTATGACCATATAAAAATAAACACTTATTGTAGAAATTCCAGCAATACATTTTCAAGAAAAGATATTGCCAACAATACATTTTTTAAGGAAAAAATATTACCAGCAATATATATTTGGGCAAAAATATTACCAGCAGTACATTTTCGAAGGAAGTAAATAATTGTCTTGCCATTTTGAGGTAGCTTTGTGCAAAAAATATGAAAACCATTTGTTTGCTATTTTTTGAAACATAAAGTTATTACCAGCAATGCATATATATATATATATTTGTCATTCACATACAAGCCTGACTCGCTATATCACATTCGCTTGCTTCTGCCCGGGATTAGAAACTCGACCAATTTATTGTTAGCCGGATTTGCTACACACTAGGCCATAGGCGCATACAATCTGAAAAGGGGAAATTTTAACGTGTTGTATATAAGCAGTGTATACACACACGACAGTCACTGAAAGAATTCAATTCATTTCTGAAGAGTAATGCATATATCGCAGAAGTGGAAACTTTTTTGAATGTTCTTCTCTAAAGCTCACTCGTAATGAGAGCATAATATATTCGTCATCCACATACAAGCCTGTTTCGCTGTATCACAGATCATCAGTGTGGCTAGACACATCCACTTGCCACTGGACGGGATCGAAACTCGACCAATTTGGAGTCAGTATATATATATATTTAGTGTATTGAGGCAGCAAGTAATTTTCTAAACATATGCTGTTAAATAATGCTGTTCAATATAAGAGACAATGAATGTCTATTATGTTTAATCATGAGTCGTTCTAAACGTCGTATTTTTGCTTTAATTTCAGTTGAAAATAAAGACAAAAATTCTCCAACATTTGGATAATTATTTATTGATTTCTTCTAAGCTTTCGGTTCACATGTGCCATCTTCAGAGAGGGTGTTTATTTTTAGTACTAGTTCGTTCCTACCCTCCAGTTATATATTACAGTATAACCCGGATATAAGAGTCACTGATATAAGATAAATCCGGATATAAGAAAGATCTGATTATTGACCAAAATTAAAGCCTGTTGTGATGCATATAAAATAAACCAAACCCGGATATAAGAGAACTTTTATCCAGTCCCGACAACTCTCTTATATCAGTTTCTTTTTTTTAATATGGGAAAGTCTCTATTTCTGTCATTGTCTAACTCTCACCGTCTCTCTCACTCCCTGTCTCTTTCTCTCTCACTGTCTCTCTCTCTGTCTGTCTCTGTCTCTCACACACACACATACACACACATCTTCCTGGAAATGAATATAATTTAAGAAAGAAATGCATAGATTTCATTCAATTTCTCATTCCAAGCTGTACCCAGTCCTAGTATTCCGCCGCAGTCACCCGTCTAAGTACTGACTAGGTTCAACGTTGCTTAACTTCGTGATCGGGCGTGCGGTACCAATGTTTCAGCGTGATATGGCATACATATATCATGTAAAAGATGGGGTTTCGAACTTTGACTTGTTCTTCTTCTCGATTGGTTGCCAATCAAGAGTCGAGAGCTTGATAATTGCATAACTGTTGGGGTGGGTGACAGGTTGGTGTATTTTTTTTTCAGTATATTCGTAAGAAGCAAAGGCAAATTGCCTCAGCTGGAATTTGAACAAGTCTCGCTTGTCCTTTTTTTATGCACTGTTAACCGCCAGACTTGAAGAATGGCAACTTAAACAAAATATACGTCACAAGACAGAGTATAGAATTAAGAATCCCATCTGAAAATGAGATTAGTAATAGAATTAGTGTCTGTGTCTCTGTTGGCACTCCCCTTCTGGATCGCCTCAGGCATCGGGGACTCTGACCTTCCCTGGTTAAGTGCATTAAAAATTGGGCCGGCTGACTTGGCTGCTGATTAAGGCATACATTTTAACCCGATTGGAGTTTTTAAGAGGAAAAAGATTGCATTAATAAAAAAATCAAAATTTTGCCTGACTAAATAGAATAATTAATATATATGGATGAGATTCAGTCAAATGCTGTATGTGATACACACTCATGTTTCGAAAGAGACATGACTGACAGAGCAGAAGATAATCCCGTAGAAGATAATCCCGTAGTCATTAGTGGGGGATCAGTTTACTACTTAATAACAATAGAAAACGGATCCCCCACTTTTTGCCCAGTAGAAGCTTTACTTATGTTTCCAACTATTATTTTCATTCAGTCAGTTAAGTGCCATACGTGATACACGCTTGGACGATCATGTCTCTTTCGAGACATGACTGACTAGGCAGAAGATTATCCCACAGTAGGTTGCCATTGCTTTCTGCAGTAGACTGGTTGCCAGCCAAGGCTATAGAACTCAATCTATCCTTGATAGATTGTACTTAACTCATAGCGAGAGGGAGAAGATATGTATTATATTAATAAGTAGTAATTAGTGGGGGCTGAGTTTATTACATCATATCAATAGAAAACAGATCCCCCATTTTATGCCCAGTAGAAGACAATCATGTTTCCAACTATTATATTCAGTCACTTAAGTGCCAAACGTAATACATGCTTTAGGCGATCATGTCTCTTTCGAGACATGACTGACTGGGCAGTCATTGATTTCTGCGGTAGACTGGTTGCCAGCAAAGGCTATAGAACCCAATCTGTCCTATTATTTAACCCAGAGCTGAAGAGAAGAGACGGATTAATACCTTTGTCAAGGGTATTTGTGCGTAAGTGAATGCAAGGAATTCAACTGGAATTCGAACTCGGTTCTAGGATTTGTCGTCAGAGTCGATATCCACTGCACCACAACGCACATCCATAGTAATTCATTATTATCTCCAAAAATATTTTCTGGCTTTAAACAAACTGCAAAGTGGTGATAAACCGTAAAAACAAAAGAAATTGAATCAAGAATTCTCAAGTAGCTTTGAAAATAAAATACGAACTGAATTTGTAACAAGAAGCGAATGAGTTATTCCTAAAATATCTAACCTTCTTTAGAAATGGGACTTTGTCTGTGTGTGTCCGTTACATATAGACTCCGAAACGGCTGAACCGATTTTCTTCAAAATTTACACAGTTGTACTGTAAGCGTCTGCAAGTGTTCTTAGCTAGGTTTTGTGTCGAGGTACCCCTGAAAAATATCGAAAATCGATAATCGAAAAAATCGGGTTATAGAAGTAGTGGTCCGATTTTAATCAAACTTGATGCACTCATAGACAAAGACGTAAGAAACGATATTCAGAATTCTCAAGGTTGTAGTTCTTACAACAGTGCAGAAAACTGCACTAAAAAATGGGAGTAGATAGATCTATCTATCACCCGGTTCACACTCCACCCACGTCTATTGAACAGGTTAAGAGGCTCATCCCTTGTTCCTTGTTTAGGATGTGGTTTCCGGATTTCTCTTTTCCAATCTTCTCGCTTTTTTTTTTTCAATTGGAGTAGATAGATCTATCTATCGCCCGGTTCGCACTCCACCCACGTCTATTGAACAGGTTAAGAGGCTCATCCCCTGTTCCCTGTTTAGGATGTGGTTTCCGGCTTTCTCTTTTCTAATCTTTTCACTATTACGTAGCCCCCTGCACATCAGTGGCGTTACCGCCTTGCTCGGGGTGATGCGATAAAAAAAAACCGATAATATATATATATATATATATATAAAAGGATGTTTGTGTGTGTGTCTGTTTATCTGCCTGTATGTCTGTATTTTTTTTTTTTTCAGCCATTTTATTTTAGTTTTTGCTTCGGGTCTGGCTCTAAGTCGGTATAATTGTAGTTCTTAGTCTCAGCCATGATACCATTTACTCAGAGGACTTATTTAGCCTTCAAAATTCAGTTTACGACGAAAAACTTATTTGATATCGATACCAGGAAATCAAAATTTGACTTACATCCATTCATTTTTCTTTCAGTCTACGGTTTCGCTTTAACTGGAAACAACTATTGCTTTTTAGTCTTTCGTGCCAACATCCAAAGAGTCTGAGCTCCAGGACCATGGATTATTTTTAAAGCTTTCATTACACCCGAGCAACGCCGGGCTATACTGCTAGTTCTAAATATATGCAACCAGACGATAAAATGTCTTTTTAGACGAAAGTTATTTGCACAAAATCTTCAAAGTGTAATAGGCGGGGAACGTGAACAAATAATGAGATTTTTTATTGTGACGCATTTATCTGGACGCCCACTCGAACGGGATGTATCACAGGGCCGAGATTGACGTGGAGGATCTATCTGTGTATATATCCGGAACCAACACCCAATATAGTCTAGTCTCAAATAGCAATATTTGAATAGTAGTTGAGTTACTCAAGATATTCCGTACTCTGTATGAGTATTTAATAAACCGCTTGGTCTTTGTTTCCTTTCTCTAGTCTTATTTTTCTTCAATACTCACTCTAACTACGGCATTTTTAATATTACAAAACATTACAACAGTAAACTACATCTATGAGTAAAAGTGCTAATTATTGGAGATAGAGTGTATAAAATATAAAAGTGGTTATTAGTATTTCTGAGGATTGTGCTTAATCCTGAAACAGACTGTCGCCGTTATCTCTCTCTTTCTTTCTCTCTCTCTCTCTCTCTCTCTATATATATATATATATATATATATATTGTAACAAACTTGTGGAAGCCGTAGGTTTTTTACTGTTCATGCATTTATTTTTATAAAGAGTGCTCGATACAAAGTAGAGCGTTACAATACTATATATTATTTTTTAATCGTTTCACCCCAAGCAAGGCATTCCACTGCCACTATTGTGCTTGGGGCTACATAGGGGAAGGTAAATAGAAAGAGTGGTTAGATATAGGAAATGTCAGAAGGGGGGCGATAGGTAATTGGGTGGGTGGGAAGAGTGTTTGAAAGAATGGAAGCGAGTTATTGTGTTAGGACGTGTCAATTGACCTTACATTTAAACTCCTGGAGATTGTAGCCGTCGGGGAAGCAGTCACGTGGAAGGGAATTCCACAATCGGGAAGTACGAGAAAAGAAACTGTTGCAGTAGAAGTTGCGGTTGCATTTTATCGGTTTCACTGTAAAAGGGTGGGATCTAGTTGCTAATCTAGTATCTAGTGCAAGTTCATACCTAGGGGGCACCAGTGATCTAAGTTCATTGGAGCAGAAGCCATGGAAATATTTATACAAGAGACACAGGGAAGCCACGCCGCGCCGGTGAGAGAGAGACTGCAGGCGGTCTGCCAAGTCACTATAGCAGGGGCACCCGACCAGATATGGCAACATTATTCAATGCACGGGTGGATGGTAGATTTATATATGTGCAGGATAGATTCAGACGGAAAAAACCTCCGGGCCCTGCACAGAGAACCGACTTTCATAGCAGCGGATTTAGCAATGGATTAGATATAGTCATTCCACTTGAGGTCCGCTGAAAGTGTGAGACCAAGGAGGCGCAGTGTTTTACTCTCTGGGAGGCAAGCCTGGTCTATGCTAACGGGAGGTAGGTGCGGTTGTCTATGATGGTTAATTGATAGTAGCTTCGTTTTAGAAGCATTAAAATTTACGAGCCATTTCTTACCCCAGTCCACCACGGATTGGAGGTCCTTTCCAAGCTCGGCTGCAAGGTTAGCTTTGTCGCCCACAGCAGATGTTTGATTGAGGCGAGAGTAAACTGTGGTGCGATCGGCGTACATACCTACTTGGGATATTATGGTATCGGGGAGATCATTAATGTAGATCAGAAAGAACGTAGGACCTAGGATAGAGCCTTGAGGGACACCCGGGTTCGTATGGTAGTTCTGGGAGGCATGTCCGTTTTATACCACTTTCAATGTGCGGTTAGATAGGAATGACTGGATTAGTTCAAACAATTGTCCAGCTATACCATAGCTCCGCAGTTTGCATAGAAGGCCAGCATGCCAGACTCTGTAGAACGCTTTAGTGATATCCAAGGCGATGGTTCGGGCTTCGCCATTCCTGTCGAGTGCCTGGTATATATATTCGGTGATGGTCGTTAGCATATCGGCAGTATTCCTGGTGAAGCGGAAACCATAGTACTTGTCCGAGAAGAGCCTGTGTTCTGTGAGGTGCTGAACGAGGTCGGCGTTGATAATGGCCTCGAACACTTTGCCAAAGATCGGAAGAAGGCTGATAGGGCGGTAATTTGCGGGGTCCGAGGGTTCTCCAGAGTTTTTGAATATAGGAACTACAGAGGAAGAAAAAGCAGGAAGCAGAGAAGGCAGAAGTTGTAGAGCTTAGAAAGGACAGAGGATAGTTCAGGGGCACATTTCTTTAAGACTATGATTGGGATTCCGTCCCCTCCGCTCGCTTTGTGGGGGTCAAGTTTTGAGATTATCTTAGAGACAAGCGAGGGTGTAATGTAGACGTCATTCAGTTGAGCCTCAGTTCTAGGTGAGAAGTCGGGTGTAAAAACCCCAGACGAGTCCAGACTCGTATTATTCGAGAATCCCCGTGCAAAGCATTCAGCCTTGTCCGCTGTGGAGGTGAAGACCTCAAAATTATTGATTAGTGGGGGTATTGTGGACTTGCTCTTGTTAAGTATTCTTTTACAGAGTCGCCAGTAGTCTTTGGCGCCGAACTTAGCGGATGCTATGAGTTGTTTCATTCTGGAAGCAAACAACGTCTTACCTTCGTTAAGTATCTTTTTACACTTATTACGAGCTGAAGTGAAAAGGCGTCTGTTTTGGTCCGACGCGTAGCTACGGTAGAGTCGGAAGAAATGATTCCGGTGGGCAATGGCGGCCGAGCAAGCGGGCAAGAACCATGGAGACGAATGAGACTTAAGCAGAAATTTCCTGGCAGGGACGAAGACATCGATGCCAGCCTTAACCCATAAGGAGACCTCGGATGCACATTCTGCGATGGGAAGACTAAAAATGTTGTTCCATGGGACGTCACAGAGGAAGTCTCGGAACGAATTCCAGTCTGCCCTTTGGTAGCAGTAAGGTTTTCTACTGGTCTGGGTTTCTTGGGTCGGGTGGGAGAGGAATGAAATATTGACGGAAACTACGGTGTGGTCAGAGTTCCCGAGTGGGCAGAGTTGTTTGGTAGTGCAAAAGTCTGGGATGGAAGTGAAGCAGATGTCTAGTAGTGAGTCCCTTCCGTTGAGGTTGTCGGAGAAACGCGTGGGGAAGTCCACCACTTGCGTGAGGGTTTGGGTGATTGAACAATTCATGGTGTGGACACCAGCAGGATCGGTGACAAAGTTCTCCAGCCACTTGGTGTGGTGGGCGTTAAAGTCACCAAACACAAATATGTGGGCAGAGGGATGGGAAGAAATGGTTTTGTCGATATTGTCAGAAATGCTGTCAAGTCACAAACAGTCAGAGGAGGAAGGTGAGCGGTAGAGAAAGAAGAGATAGCTAATCGAGCTTAGAAGTGAGAGACGGAAGCACATGAAAGCATGATCCAGGATTCAAGGGAGGTCACCCTAGCTAGGGGGAGGTGTTCGCTGACATACACACCAAGCCCATGCATATGAACATTGGAGTCCTTCCTGAAGAGGGGAAGGTAGACAGGAACGTAGAACTCAGAAGAGGGGATAGAAGGGTTAAGGTTAGTTTCACATAGGGCCAAGATATCAGGTGTGTTAGTGTGAAGGAATGAATCTACGCTGAGGAAGTTAGTGCGGATACCACGTATGTTAGTGTAAGAAAATGCAGACTGGTTTGGGCGTTTTCAGACTAGCTGGTTTAGTTTTGCTATTATATATATATATATATATATATATATATATATATATATATAATTGTTATAATATATTTAAACCCGTCTCGAAAAACCCACCGAGTATAAACGCGGAGGGGAAAAAAGGGGAAATAAAAAAAAGAAACAAACTACGTACTTAAACATACGTCAATATATATATATATATATATATATATATATATATATATATATATAAAGGGTGGTCAAATGTATATGCGTTGTGATGCAGTGAATATCGGAATGAGGAATCGGAGAGTCGAGTTAGAATCCCAGTTGATTTCGTTGCATTCACTTATGCGTAAATAACTTTGGAAAATATACTAATCAGGCTCTTCTCCCTCCAGCTACGGGTTGAATAGCAGGACAAATTAGGTTTTATAGCCCTGGTTGGCATCCAGTATACCGCAGACAAAAATGCCAACCTATTGTGGAAAAATCTTCTGCCCAGTCAGTCATCATCGTGTTGATTTTCTGAGCGCAGCTTACATGTGGCACAAGTCCGATTGTATGAGACACCCAGTGAGGATCGAACTCACTACTCAACTGTAATGATTCGGGCGAGACAAGCTTGATAACCATTACACCACCTCGAGGTGCCCAAGTGTGTATCCCGTATGGCAGTTAGCTGACTGACTTATCCAAAAGCAGGTGGACAGTTTGTGTAATAGGCTTGTGTGTCGGTCCTATTATTAAAATAATGTCCATTATAACTATGGTATTTGTTCTATATAATTTTAAATCTTATAATTAAATTAATCTAAATTTAATATGTATAAACAAAAGAACTCATAATGACAAATAATTTAAATACTGATGAAAGAAAAATGGTTGTTAAAAGAGTATTGGATATCTGAAAATGCGATACTCCTCCAATTCATCTCAGGGTTCTTGTCAGAATTTATAAATCTACTATTCGTCCGGGCATTGAATACTGTTGCCACATCTGGTCGGTTGCTCCTCCTATTCATCTCGAGGTTCTTGTCAGAATTTATAAATCTACTATTCGTCCGGGCATTGAATACTGTTGCCACACTGGTCGGTTGCTCCTCCAATTCATCTAGAGGTTCTTGTCAGAATTTATAAATCTACTATTCGTCCGGGCATTGAATACTGTTGCCACATCTGGTCGGTTGCTCCTCCAATTCATCTCGAGGTTCTTGTCAGAATTTATAAATCTACTATTCGTCCGGGCATTGAATACTGTTGCCACATCTGGTCGGTTGCTCCTCCAATTCATCTCGAGGTTCTTGTCAGAATTTATAAATCTACTATTCGTCCGGGCATTGAATACTGTTGCCACATCTGGTCGGTTGCTCCTCCAATTCATCTCGAGGTTCTTGTCAGAATTTATAAATCTACTATTCGTCCGGGCATTGAATACTGTTGCCACATCTGGTCGGTTGCTCCTCCAATTCATCTCGAGGTTCTTGTCAGAATTTATAAATCTACTATTCGTCCGGGCATTGAATACTGTTGCCACATCTGGTCGTTGCTCCTCCTATTCATCTCGAGGTTCTTGTCAGAATTTATAAATCTACTATTCGTCCGGGCATTGAATACTGTTGCCACATCTGGTCGGTTGCTCCTCCTATTCATCTCGAGGTTCTTGTCAGAATTTATAAATCTACTATTCGTCCGGGCATTGAATACTGTTTCCATATCTGGACGGGTTCCCCTGCTGCTATTTATTTCGCAGATCTTGTCAGAATACATTTTGCACATTTATAAATCTACCATTGGTTCGTACATTGAATACTGCTGCCATATCTGGTCGGGTGCTCCAGCTATACATTTCGAGGTTCTCTTCAGAACCCATTTCACACATTTATAAATATACCATTCGTCCGTGTATTGAATACTGTTGCTATATCTGGTCGAATGCTCCTGCTATTCATTTCGAGGTTCTCTTCAGAACCCATTTCACACATTTATAAATCTACCATTCTTCCTTGCGTTGAATATTGTTGCCATATCTGGTCGGGTCCTCCTGCTATTCATCTCGGTATTCTCTACAAAATACCCCAAAATATCTACAATGTAGTCGGTCCCTATTTGGCAGCTCGCCTTCAGTCACTTTCTCACCGACGGGATGTGGCTTCCCTCTGTCTTTTCTGCAATTATTTTCACAGCTTCTGCTCTGGTGAGATTAATTCCCAGGTGCTCCAACCTCATTAATTTACTCTTGCAACTAGATTGGCAACAAGGTCTCACCCTTTTACCATAAAAATAAGCAAATTTAACCATTACTTCATCTTTGACAGTTTCTTTTCTCGCACTTCCCGTTTGTGCTTCCCTGATAGCTACAATCTGCAAAGCTTTAAGTGCAACGTTGTCACTTTCTATCTTGACTCGCATTTCCCTCTTGCCCTTTCTTCAACATCCCTTTTCTTCCTTCTGCTCTCGCTGTTTCCCCCTGCGCACCAGTGGCAGTTCTGCCTTGATTGGGGTCAATTGGTTATAAAATAAATAATTGCATTTTTAAATATAATTGAATGTGTAAACTCAAAATAAAAGTTATCATTTACTGTGCATCTGCTTTTGAACAACTCTGTACACACACACACACACACACACACACATATATATATATATATATATATAGTCATCCGCAAACAGATCTGTATCTCAGCTCATGAGTACTGTTAGACAGCCGATTGCTTTTTTACCCAAGATTGCAACCCAACCGAATTGACGTCAGTCGGCGATTCTACCTCTGAGCTACGGGCGCTCGGTAAAAGAAGGCAGACTTTTTAGCGAGTATATTATCATTATACAGACCCAATAGCTGAGAATGTTCTAATTCATTGCTGAATGAACAATGCGTAGATGCCAGAGTAGCTACTGTTTTTCAAAGTCTACCTAGAGTGCTCAATTAGGGTAAACAAATCCAATGGGTTTTCTGTGTTTAAGATAAATCTTGTTCGAACGGTTTCAGAATTTTCAGATTTCCAGTACTCTTTTACCAACCATTTTTCTTTCATCAGTATTTAAATTATTTGTCATTGTGAGTTCTTGGGGTTTATCTGCAAAGAAAACAGATTAAATTTAGAGGAAATTAGTTTTAAGATTTAAAATAAGATAGAACAATTAACAGTGATCTAACGAACACTATTTTAATAATAAAACCGATACACAAACCTGTTATTCCTCATATGAGTTTGTTTCATTAACAATTTCAATGATTTTTTTTTTTTTTAAATTTTATTTATTTTTTTAATCATATCACCCCGAGCAAGGCGCTAACGCCACTGATGTGCAGGGGGCTACGTAAGAATGAAAAGATTGGAAAAGAGAGAGCCGGAAACCACATCCTAAACAGGAAACAAGAGATGAACCTCTTCACCTGTTCAATAGACGTGGGTGGAGTGTGAACCGGGTGATAGTTTAGTCTATCTACTCCAATTGGAAAAATAAATAAATAAACAAAAATAAAAAAATAAAAGTGAAAATATTGGAAAAGAGAAAGCCGGAAACCACATCCTAAACAGGAAACAAGAGATGAACCTCTTCACCTGTTCAATAGACGTGGGTGGAGTGTGAACCGGGTGATAGTTTAGTCTATCTACTCCAATTGGAAAAATAAATAAATAAACAAAAATAAAAAAATAAAAGTGAAAATATTGGAAAAGAGAAAGCCGGAAACCACATCCTAAACAGGGAACAAGGGATGAGCCTCTTCATCTGTTCAATAGACGTGGGTGGAGTGTGAACCGGGTGATAGTTTAGTCTATCTACTCCAGTTTTATTTAGGAGTCTTCTCAGTGTTGTCTCGAAACTTTACCATTAAAGCGCATTTTCCATAATCTGTTAAAATTGTGTTGCAGTTTAAAGGCGCGCCTGTCCTAATTGCATTACGACAGTCGGTACATCGTAAATAGTGTCAGTAAAAGCCGGTCGGCTGCCATTTTGAATTTTGATCTCTAAGTTCGCGCAATTTAATTACTTTCGACTGCCATGCGCGCGATACCATTTTCCGGTAACCAAGCTCTCGTTGCAAAAATAATCGTTTAATCAAATTGACATTTTAAAACGCAAATCCTTTAAAATCTAATTTTTATTTTAAATTCATTACTCAACAGATTAACTTCAAATTTAATTTAGATAGATTGACTAAATGCAGAATGATCTACAACATTGGTGCATGGCTTTGTGTAAATAATCACTTCTCAGACCTCGCTCTAAGATCTCAGTGGTTGAAAAACACGCTGCTTGCATTCAATGCAAAGAAAAAGCAAACTACACTACCTGCAATAATTATTAGGAACCCCAGTTTTTTGCATGATGTAATTCATATTACTTTTAGTATTTATTGCCAAGTGGATAATTGTAAAGGAAAAATGGAATGGTTCTTTTTGTTGTTATTACTTTTTAAAATTTTACAAGGTAGCCAGAAAGCCTTTGCTTCGGACAGCCAATAAGAAGAGACTAGCATGGGGAAGAGAGTACAAAAACTGGACACCAGAACAGTTTATTTTATACACACGTTATTGTGCAGTATTAACAAAAGAACCTTTCTATTTTCATTTAGAATTATCCACTTGGCAATAAATACTAAAATTAGGATGAAATACATCACTGTTTTTTTTTTTTTTTTAACAACTGGGGTGGCCTAATAATTATGGCCGGTAGTGTAGGCACATTCCATCATAGTCGATCAGACCTTGTACTATCACCATTATGATGACTGGGTGTTCCTTCAGAGGCTCTTCCCGACTTGAACGTGTATTAAGGCTTAAACACAACCCAAATCTCAAGTGGGGTTCATACATAGAATTAATCGATAGAGATTCTAGGAATATGGTTGATCCCCTGTACCGCAAAAGTAAGTACCTGACTCATGTTATTCTCTACCTTTACATCCAGATCAGACCGAATATGGTGCCAGTCAGTTAAGTGCCATACATGATACACGTATTGGCGATTTTGTCTCGAAAAACTGAGCGGAAGTTTTTCCCGCAGTAGTTTGCCATTACTTTCCACAGTAGACTGGTAGCCAACCAAGGCTATAGAACCCAATCTGTCCTGTTATTTGACCCATAATTGGAAGTTCTTAACACCACTTCTCTTGCTATCCCGCTCAACCCCCACTCCGCCATCCATCTACTCAAGTCCGTCAAGTACGCCATGCGTTGCTTTCCCTTGTCTCACTTTCCCTTTATCCGTTTCGTGAGCATCAGATTCTCCAAGCCATCCTTCCTCAATATATGTCCCGAAAACTTCAGCTGTCTTTTCCTGATGTTAAGTATCAGTTTTCTTTTCGTTTTCATCCACTTTCATCCACTTATCGCTGCTCACATGTTCGGTCTATGGCATCCTCAGTATCCTTCTGTAGAGCCACATTTCGGTTTCTTCAAGTCTTTCCTTCGTCTTTGATGAGATTGTCCAGCATCAGTTTACTGCTATAGTGATACACGCTTGGGCGATCATATTTCGAAAGAGACATGACTGACTGGGCAGAAGATTATCATTGTTTTCTGCGGTAGATTGGTTGCCGACCAAGGCTATAGAACCCAATCTGTCCTGTTATTTGACTCATAGCCAGAAAGAGAAGATATGTATCATATTAATAAGTAGTAATAAGTGGGGGATCGGTTTATTACTTCATAAGAATAGAAAACTGATCCCCACTTTATGCCTACTAGAATACTTAACCATGTTTCCAACTATTATATTCAGTCAGTTAAATGTCATACGTCATACACGCTTTGGGAGATCATGTCTCGAAAGAGATATGACTGACTAGATTATCCCGCAGTAGGTTGCCATTACTTTCTGTAGTAGACTGGTTGCCAACCACGGTTATAGAACCCAGTCTGTCTTCTTATTTGAACTATAGCTGAAGTAAAGATACGGATTAATAACTTTCTCAAGCTTATTTGCGCGTAAGTGAATGCAGTGAATTCAACGAGGATTCGAACTCGGCTCTCTGATATCTACTGCACCACAACGCACATCGAACATGGAGTACTGCTGCCATATATGAGCAGAAGCTGACTAGTTTTCACTTTCCAGTTTCGATAGCGTCCAAAATCGTCTCCGTGTTATTGTGGGTGACAAGTTATTTTTCACCCTACGAAAATGAAAAGTCGCAAACCTCTCACGGCTCTATCGCTATTTCCATGGTCAGAGTTCAGACGAACTGCATTCCTTAGTCCTAAAAGTTCTAACCTTTGCAGTCAAGACCCACCCTACTACGCATATGAACGACCTCCATTCCCTTCGAAAGATCTACTCGATCAATTTTTTTTCCCCACAAACCGCTGCTTTATGGAACCGACACCCAAGGGGATGCTTTTTTAATCACTACAATCTTAATCTGTTCAAATCTAGGATTAACAGTTATCTTCCCCAAATATACGAATAAACTGCACCTCTTAATCTGTAATCCTCTATATGTAGTTGCTCCAGAGTCTTGTACAGATGAAACATGATGTTAAAAAGTACCTAAATTTTCATTCGGAACCTCGAAGAAAAGTTTGGTTTGGAATAAACAGGTGGTGGGAAAAATCTGTAGAGGGCGTAAGAATCTTCTAGAATTTCGTTTATTTGAAGAAACGAAAGGTATATAAAATTACAAATTCTTTAAAGAGAGTTTAGCTGTTAACATATCAGTATAACGTATACCTCTTAATCTGTAACCCACTAACTTGAGTATCTCTAGATCATTGTACATGGTGAACATCATTATATATATATATATATATATATATATATATATATATATACGCATCGCTCATTCACAAATGAATTAGAGCACTCTGGCTATTGGGCGTGCATAATGATAATATACATGCAAAAATGTCTGCCTTCTTCTACCGAGCGGCCATAGACCAGAGGTAGAATTGCAGACTGACACCAATCCTGGGTTAAAAGCAATCGGAGTCTAACCGTACTGATGACCTGTGATACAGCGAAACAGATCTGTCTGCGGATGACTATTTACGCTCTCACACCCTGATTGATCACTCTGGAAGAATGGTAGACTTTGAAAAACAGTAGCTACTCTGGCATGTACACATCGCTCATTCACTAATGAATTAGAGCACTCTGGCTATTGGGCGTGTATAATGATAACATACATGTAAAAAAAGTCTGCCTTCTTCTACCGATCGCCCATAGCCCAGAGGTAGAACCGCCGACTGATGCCAGTTCGGTCGGGTTTCAATCCTGGGTTAAAAGCAATCGGAGTCTAACCGTGCTGATGAGCTGAGATACAGCGAAACACATCTGTCTGCGGATGACTATATATATATATATATATATATATATATATAGTCATCCGCAGACAGATCTGTTTTGCTGTATCACAGCTTATCAGTACGGTCATACATCCGATTGCCTCTAGCCAGTATTGAAACCTGATCTAATTATCATAAGTAGGCGGTTCTACCTCTGAGCTATGGGCGCTCGCTAGAGAAAGGCGGACTTTAGCTCACTATATACAATGTAAGCACACGCCAGTAGTTGAGCGTGTTCAAATTCATTGCTGAATGAACGATACTGCAATTTTTAAAATTTTAAACTCACACACACACACACACACACACACACACACACACACACACATATATATATATATATATATAAATTCTCAACCAATTCGACACTGGACTCGTTAGGAATACCTACACCAGACTTCCCACCCAGAACTAAGGCTCAACTAAATAACGTCCTCATCTCGCCCTCGCTGGTCGCCAAGATAATTGCGCAACTTGACCCACACAAAGCGAGCGGCGGTGACGGAATCCCAGTCATAGTACTGAAGAAATGTGCCCCTGAACTCTCCTCTGTCCTCTCTAAACTCTATAACCTCTGCCTATCTGCTTCCTGCTTTCCTGCCTGTTGGAAGTCCTCCTGCGTAGTACCTATATTTAAGAATTCTGGCGAACCCTCGGACCCCGCCAATTACCGTCCTATTAGTCTCCTTCCAATCTTTGGCAAAGTTTTCGAAGCCATTATCAACGCCGAGGTGATTCAGCACCTTATGACCAACGGGCTTCTCTCTGACAAACAGTATGGGTTTCGCTTCACCAGGTCTACTGCTGATATGCTAACGACCATTACTGAGTACATATACCAGGCACTCGACAAGAATGGTGAAGCCCGAACCGTTGCCTTGGATATCTCCAAAGCATTCGACAGGGTCTGGCATGCTGGCCTCTTGTGCAAACTGCGGAGCTATGGGATAACTGGACATCTGTCTGACCTCATCCAGTCCTTCCTCTCTAACCGCACATTAAAGGTGGTATTAAATGGGCATGCTTCCCAAAACTACCAGACGAACGCGGGCGTCACTCAAGGTTCTATCCTAGGTCCCACGCTATTTCTGATCTACATTAATGATCTCCCCGACACCATTAGATCCCAAGTTGGCATGTATGCCGACGACACAACAATCTACTCCCGCATCGATCAGAAACCAGGTCTGGACGACAAAGTGAACCTCGCTGCCGCACTGGAAAGGGACCTCCAATCCGTAGTGACCTGGGGTAGGAAATGGTTGGTAAATTTCAATGCCTCCAAAACAAAGCTGTTATCAACTAACCACCATAGACAATCGCATCTACCTCCCATTAGCATGGGACAGGCTAGCCTCCCAGAGAGTAAAATACTACGCCTCCTTGGCCTTACACTCTCGGCGGACCTCAAATGGAATGACTATATTGAATCCATTGCCAAATCTGCTGCTATGAAAGTCGGCTCTCTGTGCAGGGCCCGGAAATTTTTCCCACCTGAAACTATTCTGCACATATACAAATCTACCATCCGCCCGTGTATTGAATATTGCTGCCATATCTGGTCGGGTGCCCCTGCTGCTCTCCTTGGGCTTCTTGACAAAATACAAAGGAGGATCTGTAACGTGGTTAATACTAACTTGGCAGACCGGCTGCAGCCGCTCTCACACCGGCGTGATGTAGCTTCCCTGTGCCTCTTCTACAAGTACTTTCATGGCTTCTGCTCCGATGAGCTTAGATCACTGGTGCCGCCCAAGCACGAATTTACACGAGATACTAGATTAGCAACTAGGTCCCACCCTTTTACAGTTAAACAAATAAGATGTAACCGTAAATTCTACTCCAACAGCTTCTTTTCTCGCGCTTCCCGCCTGTGGAACTCCCTTCCACAAGTCTGCTTTCCCGACAGTTACAATCTCCAGGTGTTTAAATGTAGGGTCAATAGACACCTCCTATCACACTAACTCCCAACTATTCTCACAACACTCTCATCTACCCAACCCTCATTCTCGGTATCCTCACCCGCCTATCACCCACCCTCTGTTATGTCCTATATTTAACCAGCCTTTCTCCTCTCTACGTAGCCCCCTGCACAGTAGTGGCAGTGACATGCCTTGCTCGGGGTGAAACGCTTATAAAAAAAAAAAAAAAAAAATATATATATTCAAGTTCGTTCAAAGTAGATGGACAGTTAAGAAATCCATGGTCAAGTCAAGCGAAATTACTGGCCAATCAATTGGATTACTTCGGCCAAGCCATTGTTTCAGGAAATGTTTCAAGATACTCACAAACTTCTCTTGAATAATATGAATGAGCCCCATTTTGTTAAAAACAACGAACACCATTGTATTAATATAACCGCATGCCTTTATTTAAAAAGTACGTTGAATATATATATATATATATATAAACAAAGTACGGGTAATATATATATATATATATATGCAAATTACATAGAATATATATATATATATATATATATATATATATATATGCAAATTACATAGAATATATATATATATATATATATATATATATATATATATATATATATATATTCCAAGTACTTTGTCTGTAAGTGCATGCGGCTTTATCAGGTTGAAATACCGGTTCTCGTATGATCAATGAGTTTAAAATCTGTGTAGGGAGTAGACTCCTCTAGCATTTTGCTTATTTGAATAAAGTAATGCTATGTACACTTACAACAAATTATTTAAATAATGTTTAAATAACTTTTTGTATCAAAATGTTTACTACGAATAAATATCAACCTTCCAAAAGCCTTTGTTTTTAATATACTAATCATAATAATAATAATAATAATAATAATAATAATAAACAAAAAATAAATACCTTTTCACATGATGCTAGTAGTAAATAAACAGGAATTACGATTACCTCTATGTGTAATATAGCAATCTAGCCCCCACCCGAAGAAGGTTGATGCAATCGATGATATTTCCCGTCGATGAAGGGGTCAGCGAACGACAAGACAGGTGTTTGAGAAATACATCCTGTCGGCGTCTGGAGCGGATGTCGCAGGGTTATGAGTCGGGCTCGTTTGACCTTATTTCCGACAGCGGAGGAAATGACTACGGAAGTAAACAAAACAGGTGTCTCTTGGAATTACGTGGGCGTTGCGTAGGCGAGACAAAACCGGAAGGAAAAGTCCCGGTTCTAGAAGACTATGAAAAGAAATCGACACACAGATTCGCCAGCAGAGAACGGCCAGTGGAAGCAGAGAGACACCACAGGCAAGACTTACACTCCCGTCGACTCATTCTATGTGCGCTCTCACTCTTCCATTCTCTGTTCCACACAGGCTCGTCGTCAGGAATAGAAATATAATCTTATATTTTTATATATGCGTGTTATATACAGTGATATATAACATATGTGGCTTCGTCAAACGCCCCAGGACGACGCTAGTTATGTTTATAAAAAGATAATTTCTTGCCTTTGTTTTTCCTCTCTGCTTAGAGATACAACAGTATGTGGAAAACACTCGTTCCCACTGAGAAACATTAGTTTTCTCAATCCACTGACTACTGACTCCCGTTTCCTATATTTTAACGCAGGACGTTCGTACGTAGCTTTTGTCAAGCGTTTTGTTTTCGTTGTTCTCTACGCAAGGGTGTTGTTCCCAGGTTTACCCTGACCCGGAGTGGTAGCACCTTTTAAGGTCCAAGCTATGGACAAATAGTTAACCCCCAAACTGGAGTCAAAACACTATGAAAGTATAAAAATACACTTTTATAGAAAAATATACATTTTTGAAGAAAAAAATATTATCATAACACATTTTTGAAGGAAAAAAAATTACCAGTAATACATTTTTAAATACAAAACTAGAAAACATCTTCAGTTTTCTAAAAAAAATAAAATAAAAAAATAAAAATAATTTGTACATCAAAATCTGACGAAATCAACTTATATATTATAACCGAAAATTAAATAAAATACCTTAAAAACCCACCTTTTTGGCATTAAATTACCCACAGAGGTTGATATGACGTTAAACAAAAGTAAAAAAATAGTCTACGCAAGGGTGAATTGAGATCAACCATTAATTCGATGTTTATACTCATTTACCTTAACATCTAGACAAAAACAAAAAGACGGACATAACCTAAGAAACATTGAGAACTTTGTTTCACTATAATCACCATAGAAGAGAACAAATGGTCCATAGTTTCAATATTTGATTTTTCAAAGCTCTCTTAAAAGTTCCCACAAACCGTTCAGCTTATTTACTTCGGGTGATACGGCGACTCAACCTATACAGCGAGAATATTTTGAGGACCCTAGATGACACACCCGGATTTGTTATTGGAGGCCACAACCTGAACAGCATAAGATACGCGGACGATACAGTACTGATTGCGGACACGGAAAGGAAACTGCAAGATCTCATACAGAAAGTAGCAGTGGAGAGTGACAAGAAGGGACTACAAATAAACTTTAAGAAAACTGAGTGCATGGTCATCAGCAAAAGATACAACCCAAAATGCCAAATACAGGTGGGGGATAACAGAATCAAACAAGTCGAAGAATTTAAGTACCTAGGAAGTGTTCTAACAGGGGATGGAAAGTGCGACACGGAGATCCGAAGAGGAATTGGCATGGCAAAGGACGCGTTCCAGAAGATGAGCAAAATACTAACACACAGGAAGATCTCAATAGAAACGAAGAAAAGAGTGCTAGACTGCTACGTGATGTCAGTTCTTCAATACGGCCGTGAATGCTGGACAATATAATCGAAAATGAAGACAAAACTGGAAGCGGCCGAAATGTGGTTCTACAGAAGGATGCTACGGATATCGTGGACTGAGCATACAAGCAACGACGAAGTGTTAGAAAGAATGGCAACAAAAAGGAAATTGATGCTGAGCATCAGGAAGAGACAACTGAAGTTCCTGGGACATGCAATGAGGAAGGAGAGCCTGGAGAACCTGATACTGACTGGACAGATAGAAGGAAGGAGAGACAGAGGAAGGCAGCGGATAACATATTTGCAGGGTCTGATCAGGTGGATGACGGAACGCGGGTTGCCAGGAGCAACAGGAGCAAACATACTAAGAGCCACAAGGGATAGGGAGACGTGGAGATCCATGATCGCCTACGTCCTGAAGGGACAGGGCACATAGAAGAAGAAGATACGGCGACGTAATAACACGTTCAATTGGAAACATTTTACAAAAATCCTCAAATTCGTAAGCAGTGAATTATATACCGTTATCCGACATTTTGGCATCCTGAACGCCATGTTTTGCTAACAGTCGGTGTAAGACAAATTAATGTTACCGGAGAAGGTTTTTTTTTTTTTTTTTTTTTTTTTCACTTACAAATTTCCGGTTAAGCTATCCACTACCACAAGATAAAGGGACTCTTTTATTGGAAGTGCGAAATCTATGTACAGACATATCCACAGAATGTCAGTCTTTGGCCAAGGTTGTAATTTCGTGCTAGCTGATTTTGCTGCTAGAGTTAAACCTCTGCAGGCTATTACTACTGTTTCAATATCTTAATTCAATTCGGTCTAGTATGCATAGATTCACATGAGAGATTTAATTCTTGAAATAATCAGATGTCGGCTGACATGAAGCTGACTACCACCACGTTTAATTTAGTTATTTTTCATTTTTTTAACTTTTTTTTTTTTACTTTTTCCAGCGCAGTCCTATCGATTGTTACTTAAACTTTCCGATTATCAAAAAATAAATTTTGAAAAATTTCCATATTTAAACAGATTTGTGGGAGGTCAGATTCTCATACAACATTAAAGTAAATCGATCCTCCATTATCAATCCACTCGCGTTGGGGTCGCTTTGTTTATGTTAATTTCGTTGTTTTTCATTTTTTAACCTTTTTCAGCGCAGACCTATCGATTGTTACTTAAACTTTCTGATTATCAAAAAAAAAAAATTTGAAAAATTACAATATTTAAACAAATTTGCGAGGGTCAGTTTCTCGTACATCGTTAAAATAAATCGATCCCTTATTTTCATTTCACTATAAGGTTGTATGAGAAACTGGTCCCACCCCCTAAAATTGTTTAAAAATTGCAATTTTTACATTTTTTTTTTTTTTTGCCATTCGTAAAGTTTAAGGTTTAAAAGATAATATTGCACTGAAAAAAGTCAAAAAAATTTTGTATTAAACAAATTTACAGGTGGCGGTAATGTCGGACCGGTGACTGGTTTCAAAATGGAGGCTTGTTTTACTATAACGCTGTATGAGAAACTGATCCCCTACCAGAAAATTTTTAAATATTGAAATTTTTCAAAATTTGTTTTTTGTCAATCGTAAAGCTAAGGGGGTAATCGATAGGACTGCGCTGAAAAAAGTAAAAAAAAAAATGAAAAACAATGAAATTAAACGTGGTGGTCGTCTGCTTCAGGTCTGCCCAGAGGTCCACTATGAAATTCATTTGATACCCGCTTTTGTAATATACTAGAAATAAGTACTCTTTGTGCGAACATTTTTTTCTATTTTTTCATACTCTTTTTTAGTCGTTTTTATTTTCGCAATAAACATATCTTGTTCTGATTTTACATTTATTTCTTCAAGAGTGACTGGTAATTTGTTTTTGGATCATAGTACGCCAATAATAAGTCTGACGTTAGTAAATTTTATTTCTTTAAACGCCTTCTGACACTTATCAGTCCAGTTATTAATTTTCACATACACAAATGTGTGATCATTTTTGCATCGCAATGCGTGCGAATTTTTTTCTGAGAACTTTTCCTTGCTTTAGTTTCGCTGTGTAACTTTAGATGTCCTACAGTTTTACACGTGTAGCATTTCGAATTCTTCAAGGGACAGTTATCTCCGAGATATAACCTTCCACATCCGAAACATGGATTAATTTTTCTGTTTCCACATTTTTTTTTCGTTTGTATATGCACTTCCGTTTTTCTCAATTTCATCGACATCACCTCTCAGATTTATGATTTTCTAACATTGCTCCGATATTTTCTGTGGTGTAAGTATATTATTCTGGTCAAGTTTCGTTAGAATTCTCACCCATAACTCTGCATCTTTTTTGCCGTTAACCCTTTAACAAAATTAACCCTTCAAACATGTCGCCGGTCAGTTTGTTTAATCTAAATCTTTCACACTGCTTGTTAACAATTCCAGCATAAATGATAAAGTCTGTATCTTCTTTTTTCGTCAAATATATGTTTTTCCAACAAGTATCGAATAACGAGCTTTTCTCGCTAAAAGTTTTTGTAAAATTACAGTTTTTTTAAATAAATTTCTCTTGTTTTTTGGGGGGCTTTTTTGTTAGTACAAAATTTTTCATGTTCAGTTCGTGCTTACTTTCTCACCAAAATTATTGTTTTCAGTTTGTTTGTTTTTTTGTTTTTTTGTTTTTCATCTCCGCAGTCGCTGCATACTTCTCTGTAAATTTAGTATTCTTTTTTCGTCAAATACATATTTTCAACGAGTATCGAATAACGAGCTTTTCTCGCTATAAGTTTTTGTATAATTACAGGTTTTTCGAAATAAATTTCTCTTGTTTTTTTTTGTTTTTGTTTTTTTGTGAGTACAAAATTACAGTATTTTTCATATTCAACTCCTTACTTTGTCACCAAAATTCTTGTTTTCAGTATTTTTTTGTTTGTTTTTTTTTGTTTTTTTTTCATCTCCCCAGTCGCTGCATACTTCTCTGTAAATTTAGACGTATCTTCTAAAATCTTTAGAAAAGGTGATTACATCAGCTGAATTGTATGTGAATTCAGATATGGCCTTTGCCACCGTGTCCGGAGTGAAAGAACTTGAGTTGTTGTTGTTTCTGGAGTTCAAACAACTGCTGTTGTTCGTGTTATGTTACTGCATTTTTGCAACATGAGCTAATAATTATTCCAATTTTTTTTTACTCACACCAAAAAGAAAAAATACAAGCAACGTGGTTCAAAATTTTTGTTAACACTGTTATCATGTTTGCGAATCAAAAAGTTTTAAGTCTTGCTTAGGCCATTCGCTGTGGCGTTTGCTAGAAATAACCTTCATTGTAATTTGATGCGCTTTTTTTTTTACTCATTTGGAGTTTTTTATTTAAGGCGTCTAGCCTAGTTCATGTGTGCTACCGGGGTGTATTACTTACTCCACAACAGCAACTTAACAAATTATTAAAATGGATGTAAGAGCATGGATGAGGGATGCTAAAGAGTCAAAGATTAGTTAGATCAGTGGTTCCCAACCTTTTTTACATCACGGCCCACTATTGGGCTCTTTAACTTTTTGCGGCACACCTATCACAAAAAAATGAATATTTTCTACTCATAAAGTCTTTTTTTTTTATTCTAACAATTGTTGGAAATAATCGACATTTTTAGTTTGAAGGTTAGGATGTTTTGTAGTAAGATGTCTTTTCATCTTAATTAGAACCATTGCTTCATTAGACAGCGTTTGGCCACACACAACACACAGCGGAGAAGGAATCTCTGTATCTCCAGTCCAGTGAAACTCAAATTTCAAGTAATCATCACTATACAACTGATGAACTTTTGTTTTTTTTAAATGAAGTTGCAGAATTATTCTTGTCACCATCGCCTTTTCTTTTGAGAAACTTGTCCATAATTAAGGGTGAATTGAATCTAAAATTGAAAAAAATAAATCTAGGATAATTTTTATCATATTTAATCACGTTTTTTATTTGTCCTACTAAAACATTAATTTACAACGCCTAAATATTAAATAAGAAACATTTACAAAGAATCTGTTAATATTGTAAACGAGATATATAGATGATATAATGCATAACAACACTTACCAATTAGTATGCGCGAATCGTTTAGATTCCTGAAATTCAGCAATTTGAAATTGCGCGCTGTCATCTTGATTAAGAAATTAAATGTCTTCATTAAACAAAATGAAATTAAATGTCTTCCACCTAGTATCTCTTCGCGGCACACCAGTAACCATTCCGCAGCACACTAATGTACCGCGGGACAGTGGTTGGGAACCACTGAGTTAGATATACAAAAGATGAGGAGTTGTGGATGGACCCACATCCTGAAGGGGCATAACAGAAATGATAATGATCAGGAAATGAATCTAACAACAAGCAAAATGAAATTTAGATTTGTATAACAGTTGCACTCGATATAGTACCTTATAGAAGATATTTTTATTCGGTATCTATTAGTATTTATACATAAATTGATGTAAAATATTACAAGAGCAGAAAAAGAAACTATACCAAGAACTAGTAAATGTGTATGTCTATATCCAAGATATAAATCAGTGAGGGCGGGGGGTGCTACTAAAAAGCTCTTGGGGAGGATCAGTTTAATATCAAAAGAAAACCAATCCCCCACTTCATCTCCTAAATAAGTACTGAAATATTATGAAGAGGGGCTGAATAATTCTTGACCTGACCCACTTCCCAAATTCTAATCAAACATCAGAATTTTGTTTTTGGACGAGATTCTTGAGAGGCTAATACTGTTACAGATATTAATTCTTGGGGCAATCAGTTCCTTACTTAATAACAATAGAAAATCGAACCTCACTTTAGACCCAGTATAATCACATTAAGAGTTGCTTATTTTTTTATTGGCTGAGTTCACAAAATCTGAACAAACGACAAAATATCATAATTTTGCTTTGGATGGACTTTGGTTGGACTGATATTATTACATATAATAATTCTTGGAGAGGTGGAGGGATAAGTTTATTACTTAATAAAAAAATAAAAATCAGTCATCATTCATTTCTAGCGGTTATACAAGGTAACCAAAAACGTTCTGTCCGTTTTTAAAGGGAAAAAAGAAAACGCTTCACAGTATGTGTAACTCATATTTAGTCTTCGAAGCAATCGCCATCGGCATCCAGCACCTTCTGCCAACGTGTTTCCAGCTGTTCAATGCCCTTGCGATAAAACTCAAAGAAGTCCGTGAGGGCTTTGCGCAAGTCTGCTACATTGGTGAAGGATTTCCCACGAAGATAATTATCCCGGGAGTGGAAGAGGTGGTAATCGGATGGCGCAATGTCAGGTGAATAAGATGGATGGCACAAAGTCTCCCACCCAAGTTGCTGTATGGTATCCCTGACCACTCGCGCGACATGCGGCCTGGTCTTATCATGGAGGAAAAGCACACCTTTGCGATTCACCATTGCTGGCTCCTTCTAGCGCAATGCCTGTTGCACACATTTCAATTGCTACGGGTATAGATCTCCAGTGACCGTTTGGCCCGTTGGTAGCAGTTCATAATGAACTACTTGACACAAAGCATAATCTTACGTGGGTGCATAGGCGGTCTTGCAGTGTGCCGGACAGCATCCTGCGAAGACAGCCAATGTCTGGAACGCTTGGGAGTTTCGTACAGAACCCACTTTTCATCAGTAGTAAGCACTCGATTGAATAAGGATGCAGTACGGTGGCGATAAAGCAGCGATACGCAGGCTGCCACTCGTTGTCCCTTGTGGACCTCTAACAGCGTTTGCGGACCCCACTTGCTCAGTTTGTACGTCTTACCTAGGCGGTGCAGGTGAAGTCTAATTGTTCACCACACGTTAGACTACTGTCCTCTTCAATGGCCGCCTTCAGGACTCCGTCATTCAAGACCTGTGGTCGTCCACTGCGAGGCTCATCATGGAGAGACAAATCTCCCGACTTGAATTTTCGAAACCAACGCCTTGCAGTACGTTCATCCACAGCACTATCCCCAAACGCTTGACATCTGCAGCGACTTGATGCAGCTGCTGATAAGCCCACTTTGAAATCGTGAAGCAAACAGCCCTGAACGAGATCTCTAGGCACTTCCGTCCTTCCCACAGCTGCCCGGCTTATAACTGATGGCCGGGCACAGTGCGCGTGTTTTTTATAATGTCTGATGTTCCTACTTCCGGCTGTCCGAATTTGAAAACAATTGCTACAGGCATTTCGTATGTATTTCAACTTTATTCAATGACTAATCAAAAAACGGACAGAACTTTTTTGGTTACCTTATACTATTAAGTCTTGCTTAGGTTTCTCGACGTGAGATTTGTTAAAACTAATCTTCACTGAAATCCAATGGGCTGTTTTTGAGGCACTTGTAGTTCAAGTATAGGGTACGTGTGGATGGAATAATATTCCGTATACAAAGAAACACTATTCTTAAAAAAAGTGCTCAATACAAAGTAGAGCTAATAATATTTATTCAGAAATTATAAGATGAATATATTATAACATCACTACAAAATAGCTATTTTGTTTCGACAATTATTGTGTCTTATCAAGTGATGAGGTTTATTTTAAGTTGATGGGTTTTAAAAAGTTAAAAACAAGCAAAACCCCTTTAATCAGGGAGGCATTGTTGTATAAACAGCGCGAACCAATCAGAATAAAGTAACTTCTAATTTGAAGAATATGTGAGCAGACTCAAAAATAATTTTGGGGGGCATTAATATTAATATGGGGGGGGGCATTAATATTAATATTTGATTAAATTGAGGTCAGCGTTATTAATTGACTATTAGACTCACTTTATTATTATTGCGAGTTTTAAAAATTTTCTAAGTTTAACAATTTATTAGATTTAGAAAGTT
Source organism: Ascarosepion bandense (assembly GCA_037127315.1). NCBI lineage: Eukaryota > Metazoa > Mollusca > Cephalopoda > Sepiida > Sepiidae > Ascarosepion > Ascarosepion bandense. The sequence goes on along the minus strand of JBBBDQ010001278.1, from coordinate 939,750 downwards.
ATTCATATATTAAACGAGGAAGAGAAAGAACGCACACATAAATAAACCTACAAACATCCACACATAAACAAATAGACGAGTATACACACATACACTAGCAGACAGACATATATACAGATTAATATACGCATGCATATATACATACACAAATTTCAAAATTTTGTTTTTATCGACTTGTCAATTTTTCTGTTAAATTTTAAAACTCTATTTGGAAACAGACTGAACCACCACAATATTGGATACAGTAAGAGTGAATTCGTAACATGACTAGCCTTGAATGAATGAGGTCATGGCAGACACAATCATATTTAAGTGAATAAAAACAGAAACATAATTATATATATGCTCACTCAAATACCCAAGCTAAAAACAAAAGCTTACACGACTAGAAACTCCACAGATAATCATATACAACAAAAAAAAAAAAAATGACCACATGCAAGAAAATATTTATACAACATTTCTGGCATCAAACTCGGTAGATATACTATACACCAATCAAATGCATATGCATATACAAAACATTGCACATATACATGTCGGCTGACACTGATATCCTGCACCTAGCTGAGATTATTAGAAAACTACAAAACTAAATGCCTTTAAGCTACTTAGATCATTCGTACTGTTAGATTTTGTCCCCACAAAGTGCACCATATTTCTAGCCTTATGCCGCAACAGGCTACGATTAAGATTTCGATCATCACTAAGAACACCTTATTTGCTGGCCTTGTGCGGTACTAGGCTAAGTATTTTAAATTAATATAATGCGTCTTTCTGAAGCACAGTGTTTAACAATCACATTTCGCAAACAATTACGACTGTAGTGAGTTCGATCATCACTAAGAACTCCTTATTTGCTGGCCTTGTGCGGTACTAGGCTAAGCATTTTTACATTGCTATACTACGTCTCGCTTAGCACACAGAATTTATAAATCGCATTTCACCAATTACTACACGTGTGAGTTAGATCATCATTTAGAGCTCTTTATTTGCTGACCTTGTGCCGTACTAGGCTAAGCATTTTTAAATTACTATAATGCGTCCTGCTGTAGGACAATGTTTTTAAATCGCATTTCATAAATCATTACTACAGAAGTGAGTTCAATTATCACTTAGGGCTCTTTATTTGTTGGCCTTGTTCCATACTATGTTATGCATTTTTAAATTAATATAACGCGTATTGCTCAAGTAAACGCTTACTAATCGCATTTCACAAATAATTACCACTTTAATGAACTCGAGCATCACCGAGGGCTCTCTACTTGCTGACCTTGTGCTGTACCAGGCTAAATAATTTTTTAGATTATGATAACGCGTCTTTTCTTTCTGTAGGGTACTTCTTATTAACCAAATCTCTAATCGTTCCGTTGCCGTAAGCGGAGTAACCATTCGATTCCTGGTGTCATTGGATTTGGTCGTTATTATTATTATTATTATTGGAACAGGTCACAGTAACCAGGTTTTCTTTCAACAAAGATCAACCCGTTTCCGAAATCTTCCATGCGATCTCTCCGTGTCATGAAACAGTTTTCCTGCCGATTCTTATCCCGAATGTCATTGCTATCCTGATAATGATTGTAGCTACCCCTAGGAGTGTCTTTCCTGTGATCTGTTTAGGATCAAGACCTTTCTTCTTCGCTGTTATCCCCATCATTCTTTTCTTTGTCGAGAATGATAAAGTTTATCTCAGATTTTCTCCATTCTGATTTATATACACTACCGGCCATAATTATTAGGCCATCCCAGTTTTTTTTTTAAAGAAAGGATGTATTTCATACTGTTTTTAAGATTTATTTATTGCCAAATGAAAATAGAATAGTTCTTTTGTTATTATTACTTTGCAAAATTTTACAAGGCAAATAGCGACAATTTACGCAATTCACCCTGTAGATTTTGCTATATATATATATTAACTAGCAGTATAGCCCGGCGTTGCTCGGGTGTAATGAAAGCTTTAAAACTAATCCATGGTCCTGGAGCTCAGACTCCGCCAAAAGAATATTTGTGTGAAATTTGGTGAGAATAGGATAAAAATTGTGGATTTGTATAAAGGACATACAGACAGATAAACAGACACACACAAACATCTTGCCTTTTATATATATATATATATATATATATATATATATTATCGATTTTATGCACTATTGTAAGAACTGCAACCTTGAAACTTCTGAATATCGTTTCTTATGTCTTTGTCTATGAGTGTATCAAATTTGATTAAAATCGGACCACTCCTTATATAACCCGATTTTTTCGATTATCGATTTTCGATATTTATCGGGGTACCTCGATACAAAACCTAGCTAAGAACACTCGCAGACGCTTAGAGTACAACTGTGTAAATTTTCAAGAAAATCGGTTCAGCCGTCTCGGAGTCTATACGTAACGGACACACACACACACAGACACATATACACACAGACAAAGTTCCATTTATAAATAAGTTTAGATAGATAGATATACACTACTGGCCATGATGATTAGGCAACCCCAGTTTTTATAAAGAAATGATGTGTTTCATACTATTTTTAAGTGGATAATTCTTATATAAATAGAATAATTCTTTTGTTATTATTAATTTGCAAAATTTTATAAAGCAAGGAAGCAAAGATGAACTCGTCCGAATCACCCTACATTTTCTTCGTTTTTTTCATTAATGAAACTGCAATTTAGGTAATTATTAAATATTTATAAATTCATTTGATGCACATGTTATTGTGCAGTATTAACAAAAGAACCATTCTATTTTCACTTACAATTATTCACTTGGCAACAAATACTAAAAAATAGTATGAAATACATCACTTTTTTTTAAACACACGGGTGGCCTTATCATTATGGCCGGTAGTGTACACACACACACACACACACACACACACACACACACACACACACATATATATATATATATATATATATACTACCTGCCGTAATTATTAGGCTATCCCAGTTTTTTAAAAGAAATGATGTAATTAATGCTATTTTTAGTATTTATTGCCAAATGAAAATAAAATGGTTCTTTTGTTATTATTACTTTGCAAAATTTTACAAGGCAAGGAAGCAAAGATGAACTTGTCCGGATCACCCTAAATTTTCTCCCTTCTTTTATTAACAAAACTGTAAGATAGGTAATTATTAAATATTTATAAATTCGTTTGATGCACATGTTATTGTGCAGTATTAACAAAAGAACCATTCTATTTTCATTTACAATTATTCACTTCGCAATAAATACTAAAAAATAATTTGAAATACATAATTTTTTTAAACAATGGCGTGGCCTAATAATTATGGCCGGTAGTGTACGTATATATGGTGTGTGTGTGTATGTGTGTGTGTGTGTGTGTGTGTGTGTGTGTGTGTGTGCGCGCGCGTGCGTGTGCGTGTGTATTTTGGGTTAAAATATATTATGTTGGATTAAAGCTCTGTACATCAATTTTTTATTTGATTTTTAAAATTTCTGAATTAGGTGATTTGGGCCATCGGTAAATTTGACAAACTTCATATTTATTTTCATACTATCTGTATAGCCCGGCGTTGATCACGGGTTTTTTAGTAGTTATTTTGAAATGATAATATCAACTGCGTCTACCTCCAATTAGCATGGACCAGGCTTGCCTCCCAAAGAGTAAAGCACTACGCCTCCTTGGTCTCACACTTTCAGCGAACCTCAAGTGGAATGACTATATCGAATCCATTGCTAAATCTACTGCAATGAAAGTTGGTTCCCTGTGCAGGGCCCGGAAGTTTTTTCCGTCTGAATCTATCCTGCACATATATAAATCTACCATCCGCCCGTGCATTGAATACTGCTGCCACATCTGCCCCTTGCTATTCTCCTGGGGGTTCTTGACAAAATAAAACGGAGAGTCTGTAATGTGATCGATACCGACTTGGCAGACCGGCTGCAGTATCTCTCTCACCGGCGTGACGTGGCTTCCCTGTGTCTCTTCTATAAATACTTTCACGGCTTCTGCTCCGATGAACTTAGATCACTGGTGGCCCCTAGGTATGGATTTACACGAGATACTAGATTAGCAACTACATCCCATCCTTTTACAGTGAAACCGATAAAATGCAACCGAAATTTCTACTCCAACAGCTTCTTTTCTCGCAATTTCCGCCTGTGGAATTCCCTTCCACATGCTTGCTTCCCCGACAGCTACAATCTCCAGGAGTTTAAATGTAAGGTCAATAGACACCTCCTAACACACTAACTCGCATCCATTCTCTCAAACACTCTTCCCATCTATGCAACCCTCAGCCTCGGTGTCCTTACCCGTATATCACCCTCCTTTTGACATTTCCTATATCTAACCACTTTTTCTTTCTTTACCTTCTCCTATATAACCCCATGCGTAATAGTGGCAGTAGAATGCCTTGCTTCGGTTGAAATGATTTTAAAAAAATACAAAAAGCTTCAGCATGAGGTTGCCCTGACGCGTAAGTTAAAAAAAAAATGCGAAGTCCGTATTTGTTTTTTGTTTGTTTGTTTTTTTTGTATTTGTAAAACAGGATTCATGTTTGGTCAATTTTGCCAATAAGCGGTAGTGATGTATGTACAATTGGAAGAACGAGGGTAGGCGATACAGAAGCCTGTAATGTGATGAGATGACGTTGTGACGCAGAAATGGATGGATTGTCTCTGCAACGTCGGAGAAGTTGGCACCCGGTAGATATTGTCGTCGCATATGATAAAAGTTTTGGCAGAAGTTACAAAAAAAAACTCCGATTTTTGTTGAAAACCAACTAAACGTTTAAGAGAAAAAAAAGCAATAGCAAGAAGCAACATTTTCCATTAACTTTTGCTACTTATTGTGTCAATTAAAATTTTTGTTCACATCTCAAAGTGTCAGACCTTGATCGACCAGTGACACGATTTTGGTTGAGTTTGAGTGAAGCGTCTTGAAGAAATATGCGCAAAAGACCACCCGAAATCATGTTTGTCGTTGATCTTTTACAAACCCTCTACATTGATTCGAAAAAAAATTGTGTACATCAAAAGTTCGATCCTTGATCTACAAATTACCCGATTTTGGTTGAAGTCACATAAGGCGTCATGGAGAAGAAGAGTTCGTAAATTCTAAGCGTTTCGGTGATTTCTGCCGTACCCTGTTAATTGATTCGAAAAATTCTTGCGTATATCAAAGGTTCATGTCATGATCGACAAGTGACCCCATTTTGGTTCAAATCGGACAAAGGGTTTCGGTGGAGTAAGGTTTGTTATAATAGAGACACACACAGAGACACACACAGACACACACACAGACATATTCATTTATATATGCATAGATTATATTATTTTCTTTCGGAATATTTTAGAACGTTCTCATATTCGCTTTAAAGACTGTTCTGTGTATAATTCCCCAGCTGTTTTATTTAAATTTTATTTAGGCATTCTCAGATTTCAAGTCACTCAAAATGAGGCCATATAAACGGCGAAAATTAAATATTTAGAAATAATTCATCACCTCAAACATCTTCTTCTTCTATGTGCCCTGTATCTTCAGGATCTCCACGTCTCCCTATCCCTTGTGGCTCTTAGTATGTTTGCTCCTGTTGCTCCTGGCAGCCCCCGTTCCGTCATCCACCTGATCAGACCCTGCAAATATGTTATCCGCTGCCTTCCTCTGTCTCTCCTTCCTTCTATCTGTCCAGTCAGTATCAGGTTCTCCAGGCTCTCCTTCCTCATTGCATGTCCCAGGAACTTCAGTTGTCTCTTCCTGATGCTCAGCATCAATTTCCTTTTTGTTGCCATTCTTTCTAACACTTCGTCGTTGCTTGTATGCTCAGTCCACGATATCCGTAGCATCCTTCTGTAGAACCACATTTCGGCCGCTTCCAGTTTTGTCCTTCATTTTCGATGATATTGTCCAGCATTCACAGCCGTATTGAAGAACTGACATCACGTAGCAGTCTAGCACTCTTTTCATCGTTTCTATTGAGATTTTCCTGTGTTAGTATTTTGCTCATCTTCTGGAACGCGTCCTTTGCCATGCCAATTCCTCTTCGGATCTCCGGTGTCGCACTTTCCATCCCCTGTTAGAACACTTCCTAGGTACTTAAATTCTTGGACTTGTTTGATTCTGTTATCCCCCACCTGTATTTGGCATTTTGGGTTGTATCTTTTGTATGTCCTTTGCGAGATTGCATCTCCAATGTTAACAATCAGCAAAAAAACACTAAATACTCTTTGTTGGTTACACATGAACCACACTATCTCGTAGGTTGACTTGACACTTGTGAGAATTTAGTGCAACCCGAGCATAATCATCAGAAATTACTGAAATCCGTCGACATATCAGACCTATCATATTTCCAAATTGTTGGCGCCCGTATGGCAGGCGCATGCGTGACTGAAACAGCCCGAATGCTGGACGTTTCAAGAGCTACAGTCTCTAATGTAATGACTGCATATGTAAAACACGGCAAAACATCGTCGTCGAAGCACAATTCCGGAAGAAAATCAAAGATTTCTGATTGGACCCGTCGAACTCTGACACAAATTGTCAGGAACAACCGCAAAACAGCAGCCCTTAAAGTGACTACCAAACTTAATGAGCATCTCAAGCACCCAGTTTCTACAAAAACCGTGCGACGGGAGCTTTACAGATCAGGTTTTCATGGGAGGGTTGCCATCAGGAAAACCTTTGCTCTCAACAACAAACATTGCGAAGCGTTTAAAGTGGTGTAAAAACCATCAGAACTGGTCTATGGAGCAGTGGAAAAATTTGATCATCATTCACTTTATTTTTGACTAACTGGCCGAGTTTACGTCTGGAGGCAGCCTAAAGAAGCGCCTGAACCTGACTGCTTTCTTCCTACAGTGAAACATGGGGGAGGATATGTGATGATCTGGTGGGGGGGGCAATATCATGGAAATCCGCCGGCCCAATGGTTTCCCTCTATGGCAGAATCAACTGTCATGACTATTTAGGCATTTTATCTGATCAGGTGCATCCCAAGGTCTCGCAACTATGCTGTATTCTAGGATGATAATGCCCCAATCCACACAGCTAAAGTGTTCTCTGAATGGTACGAGGAACATTTTGATGTAGTAGAGCACCTTGTCTGGCCACCACAGTCCTCAGACCTGAATATTATTGAGCATTTGTGGTGCACATTAGAAAACAAAGTGAGAAGTCGATATCCATCACCGACATCGTTAAAAGAACTGGAAACCATTCAAAATTTGTAGAAGTTCCATAACTCGCAGGATTAAAGCAGTTCTTACTGCAAAAGGGGATCCTACACCGTATTAAAATTAATTTTCTGTATTTTGAAGGTGTTCACATTATTTTGTACAACCACTGTATATGACTCAATGCAAAGAAAGACTTAAAATTATGGGGGCTGCTGCAATAAAAGCGTAGCAGCCAACATTGGATAAGGCGTCTTTTGATGTCTGATAGTGTTACTAGAAGGGGCGTAAGACAGGGATGTGTCTTTTCACCGGATCTGTTCAACTTGTACAGCGAGAATATTTAGAGAACCCTAGAAGTTATACCTGGATTCGCAATCATGTTCTTTATCTCGCAGTTCTTTCTTATGGTCGCTATTATCGAGTCTATTATTCTATTATTCGAGTCTTCGAATATTGTCAGTTAAGTGCCATACGTGAAACACGGGCAGCCGATAATATCAATTACAGGTGAGGGACTCTAAAATCAAGATGGTACAGAAATTTAAATACCTAGGAAATGTTCTAACAGAAGACGGAAAATGCGACATTGAGATCCGAAGGCGAATTGGCATGGCGAAAGAGGCATTCCAGAAGTTGAGTAAAGTATTAAGAAACAGGACAATTTCGCTAGAAACAAAGAGGAGAGTACTGGATCGCTATGTGATGTTGGTTCTTCAATATGGCAGTGAATGTTGGACAATATCTTCGAAGATAAAAGAAAAACTTGAAGAAGCGAAAATGTGGTTCTACAGAAGGATGCTGCGGATATCATAAATTCAATGACGAGGCTTTGGAAAGGATGGAAACGAAAAGGAAATTAATACTGAGCTACAGGAAGAGACTACTAAAGTTCCTGTGATATGCAATGAGGAAGGAGGGCTTGGAGAACCTGTTACTAACAGGCCAAGTAGAGGGAAAAGAGACAGGGGAAAGCAGCGGATGACGTATTTGAAGGACCTGATCAGGTGGATGACGGAACGAGGGTTGCATGGTGCAACAGGAGAAAGCGTGCTAAGAGCCACCATGGACAGGGAGATGTGGAAAGTCATGATTACCTCCGTCCTGAAAGGACATGGCACATAAAAAATGAAGGCATTGGGTTACAATGAGTGAAAAGAGTTGGTACAGGAGGTTTCGAAGAAAGAATAAAACATGGATGAGATCCAAGAAGATAGAAGATGGCAATAAACGCTGCATTTCCATTTTTGGATATTGTAGCCATCACGGAAGCTAGTAAATGGAAGTGAGTTCCACAGCCGGGAAGTGCGAGAAAAGTAACTGATCGAGTAGAAGAAGAGGCTACATTTAAGTATTTAAATGGTAAAAGGTTAAGATTTAGATTTCAACTGTAAAATTTAGGACATTTGGGCACCAAAAAAACAGCTCAAAAGATAAGTTGTCATAAGAAAAGCAACATCAAGACGGTGAGAAAGTGACTGAAGCCGAGATGCCTAGTCAGGATGGATTACATTGTATACCCTTTTTGGGGAATTTTGTCGAGTACCTCTAGATGAATAGCAGGAGCATCCGACCAGAGATGTCAACAGTATTCAATGCACGGACGAATGGGATATTTATAAATATGCAAGATGAATTATGACGAGAACCTCAAGATGAATAGCAGGAGCACCCGACTAGATATGGAAACATATTCAATGTACGGACGAATGGTAGATTTATAAATGTGCAAAATGGATTTTGAAGAGTGCCTCGAGAAGAATAGCAGAAGCACCCGACCAGATATGACAACAGTATTCAACGCATGGACAAATGGTAGATTTGTTTATGTACAAGATGGATTCTGATGAGAACCTGAAGAGGAATAACAGGAGCACCCGACCAGATATGGCAACAGTATTCAACCCATGGACAAATGGTAGATTTGTTTTTGTACAAGATGGATTCTGACAAGAACCTCTAGATGAATAATAGGAGCATGCGTCCAGATATGGCAACAGTATTCAAGGTAGGGACGATTATAAATGTGGAAAATAGTTTCTGACGAGAACTTCAAGATGAATAGCTGGAGCACCCGACCAGATATGGCAACAGTATTCAATGCATGTTCGAATGGTAGATTTGTTTATGTACAAGATGGATTTTCACGCGAACCTCTAGATGAATGGCAGGAGCACCTGACCAGATATGGCAACAGTATTCAAAGCACGAACTAATGTTACTATAACGATATTTAACAAAGGCACAAAACGAAAAAAATATATTAGTTTTATTATTTATTATTACAGATAGTAGGGAATCAATTTGGAAAAAATTATTTATTTTTTTGTTGAAAAAAAAAGATTTAATTTTTCCAAAAGATTGCAAATGGACTAAATATGAATATTAATCACAAATTAACACTTGTAATTGTAATTGTTCGGTTAAAATAACACAGCGGAACTAACCGAGATCAGAGGTGTCAGACAACAGTTGGCAGATGATATTGTGTACAAGCAAGACACAAACTGAGAAAGAGTTTTGTTTTTCTAAAAGAAAAGAAAGAAAGAAAGAAAGAAAGAGACATTTATTAGTCAGTTCCTATCAACGGAAATTGATTATGGAATTATATATATATATATCTTTTTAAACTATAATTCCAGCTGAAATTTTGGCATACGATGGCTGACATAAATAAAGGTCAAAGGTGTCAATGGACAGTGTTGAATGATCTTCCCCAGGTGCTATCTGTGGATCATAGAAAACAATAAAGTAAATTTTTATTTTGTTCCCCGAAGGCCTTTACCCCGTCAAATCTTTCCTAAACATCCTTAATTACGTGCAAATGTAGATGCTGAACTCACATCGATAATTGTTTATTGAGGAAACCTACCTTTTTCCTGTTATCGACCAGAAAAAATCTGACTATATCTCACTCCTTACCACCGTTCTCATATCTGATTCACCGCTGAATGACTTGAGGCGTAGGATACTTATTTCGGCCTGTTTACTTCCTTTGAGCAAATACTCCGCTATTTGTTTGGGTTCGGAACTCAATTTCCGCGTAGTAATTGCAAAAAGGAAGTAAATTTGTCGAAAAATCGGCAAACTACGCCTGAAGTCATTTTGCAGTGAATAACATTTTTTGAAGCGTGGTTACGGGGTGAGATAAACAGCGAAAAGAAGTTCGATATTTTTCTGGTTGTAAACTTGAAAAAAAGGTAGGTTTCGTCAATAAACAATTATCGATTTGAGTTCAGCATTTATATTTGCACGGAAATAAGTATGTTTTGGAAAGATTTGAAGGAGTAAAGGCCTTCGGGGAAGATAGAAATGTCAAAAGTTTTAGGCTCAACATATTGCAAGCTACAGACAAAGTGGAAAAGAGAAAATTTGCAGATTGGGAAATTCAGTCAAGTGCAAAGGTGAAGTTGATTTGTTGACAGAGAGAAAAGGACAATTAATTAATTCCCTGTTCTGATTTCTTGATTCTTGGATACCTTCCTCACTGGGTGTTTATGCCAATGAACATCTCCCTGTGACTAGGGAGAGCTCAGTTGAATCTCCTGTCTACTCATAGATGTTTCTTCGTCACTCTCTGCTAAACTCAGTAAGATATATCTTCTTTCTCTAACGGTCGCCTTCTTATCCTGACTGCTGAATTCTAGATAGTATTTCAGATAATATAGACAAGGCTAGTTTCCTTTACCCATTTGGGTTCGGTGACTTCAATGCCCATCGTGCCAAGTGGCTCACCCCAAGCAAGACACTGCCACTATTGCGCTTGGGGCTACATAGGGGAAGGTAAAGAGAAGGAGTGGTTAAACATAGGGAATGTCAGGAGGAAGGTGACATATGAGTAAGGATACCGAGGATGAGGGTTGGGCAGATGGGAAGAGTGTTTGATAGAATGGGAGCAGGTTAGTGTGTTAGGAGGTGTCTATTGACCTTACATTTAAACTCCTGGAGATTGTAGCCGTCGGGGAAGCAATCGTGTGGAAGGGAATTCCACAGTCGGGAAGTGCGAGAAAATAAACTGTTGAAGAAGAAGTTGCGGTTGCATTTTATCGGTTTCACTGTAAAAGGGTGGGATCTAGTTGCTAATCTAGTATCTCGTGCAAATTCGTATTTAGGGGTCACCAGTGATCTAAGTTCATCGGAGCAGAAGCCGTGAAAGTATTTATAGAAGAGACACAGGGAAGCCACGTCGCGCCGGTGGGAGAGAAATATCTGTCATTGATCTTGCCGGAGTACAAACGCAGAACTTCTCAATCTCCAAGTCTCTCACGTAAGTATTTTATTTCCTCACATTTCTCCAGTAATAACAATGAATACACTTTTTTAGAGCTCTTCCTTACTTCTATCCGAGATTATTGCCATGTTCTCTTGGCAATTCTGACCATGATGTGGTGTCAGTAAATGTCTCTTATTACTCGACGTCCATCCTGGAACCTCCTATCAGCAGAATATCTTACTGTTATCAACAAGCGGACTAGGATTCGTTCCGTGATTTTCTTTGCAATGTCTCTTGGAACAAAGTTTTTAGTTTACCTGTTCAAGACTGTGCATCTGAAGTCTTCTCCAGGTGAATACCGGCATTGATGCTTTAATCCCAGCTAGGAAATTCTGACTTAAACCTTGTTAATTTCCATGGTTCTCTCCTGCTTGCTCGGCTGTCCTAAGTCTTATCCGGGGTGAAAACTGGCATCGATGCTTTCATCCCAGCGAGGAAATTCTGATTTAACCCTCATTCGTCTCCATGGTCCGCTCCTGCTTGCTCGGTTACCATCGCCCACAGGAATAACTTCAGCCGGCTTTTACCGGAGCGACCTCTCTGATCACAGTAGGCACCTTTTTGTCCATGTACGTACTAAACGTGAGCTTATCCTGAATGATGCTAAGCAATTGTTCGCTGATAGAATGAAGAAGCATATAGCGTCTCGCAATTTTGGCTCCAAAGATTACTGGCAGCTGTGAAAGAGTGTACTGAACAAAAGAAAACCCTCGATCCTTCCTCTATTCAATCAATTCGAAGGCCTCACATCCACAGCAGGTAAGGTTGAGTGAATTGCTTGCAAATTTTCGTCAAACTCCTCATTTGACTCATCTGGAGTACCCACACCCAATTTCCCACCTAGAGCATCTCACGTCTCATAACCTTCTATTTGACAAACAATATGGCTTTGCCAGGTCTACCGCTGATGTGCTATACAAAGGCTCTTGGTAAGAACGGCGGAGATCGAGCTGTTGCTATTGATATCTCGAAAGCATTTGACAGTGGCCTTCTGTGCAAGCCCCAGAGCTACGGTAATTCTGGGTGATTGTTTGATTTAGTCCAATCGTTCCTATAAAATCGCGAAATGAAGGTTGTTTTGAACGGACAAGCCTCCAGATCCTTTCATATAAACGCGGGCGTCTCTCAAGGCTCTATCCTAGGCCTTAAGCCTTTTTCTGATTTTCATCAATGATCTTCCTGATGTAATCTGTTATCAAGTAAGCATCTATTCAGATGACACTACTATTTACGCTGATTTTAATACGAAATCTACAGAGGCTAAAACAGTAAACCGCAAAAGGACCTCCAATCTGTGATTGAATGGGGTAGAAAATGGCTCATGAATTTGGATACCTTCTTAACAAAACTGCTCTCCTATAACCACCATAGAGAAACAATTCCACCGACCATCACAATGGATGACTCCTTCGCCTCACTCTCTCAAATGATATTAAATAGAATGACTACATTGAATCCATAACTGCATCTACTGCTAGGAACATTGGGACAGTGTGAGGGGCCAGGAAGTTTTTCTTGCAATTAAATCAACTTTCTGTGTTACCTCCTCGTGGTAAGTTCACCCGGAATCAGTCTGTCTTTTCTGTAATTTTTAATTTAATTTAATTTAATTTTTATTAGTTTATTTTTATAAATTTTTGGTTTTTTGTTCCACTTTGAATTTTTATTTTATTTGTTTTGTCACTAACCTAAGTAGTTCGTGCAAATTATTTTGCAATTGAAGGTTATTTTCGACATACTAAGTTAAGACTTAGTAAATTTCAGTTACTCTTTTCTTTTTCTTTTCTTTTTTTTTTAATTGGAGTAGATAGTTCCTACTATCGCCCGGTCTCACACTCCACCTCCTTCTTTTGATCAAGAGTAGAGATGATCGCCTTGTTTCTTGTTCAGGAAGAGGTTTCCGGTTCATCCCCCTTCTTCGGTCTTAGTGTTAGTTCAGCTGGAAGCTCTTTGCAGTTACGGAGTATGGTGGCAACGTCTTTACATTCTGAGGGTACCGAGTTGGCAGTTTCCTGGTTGTTGCTTCCGACTGGTAGTTAGGAGCCCGAAATCTTGCGTAGCGTCTTGAGAGGCTGCTCTGATTAACAGTTGAATAATACCGGGGTTCTTGTAGTGCCATATCGCGCATGGACGGGCGTCCCTCCATGAACGTTCGGTGGGCAACCCGAGGCCACATTATGTTGTAGGCCGCGCCAGTCTCCATCCTTCACATGCTGCAAACAAGTGACCGACTGATTCTATTCTAAGACCTCTCTTTAACTGAATCACGATGGAAAAAGCAAACATAATAGCAAAGCTAAACTAGCTAGTCTGAAAACGCCCAAACCCGTCTGCATCTCTTTCACTAACATACGTGGTATCCGCACTAACTTCCTCAGCGTTGATTCATTCCTTCACACTAACTCACCTATGTGAGTTAGTGTGAAGGAATGGCCTTCTTGGCCCTATGTGAAACTAACCTTAACCCTTCTATCCCCTCTTCTGAGTTTGACGTTCCTGGCTACCTTCCCCTTTTCAGGAAGGACTCCAATGTTCATATGCATGGGCTTGGTGTGTATGTCAGCGAACACCTTCCTCTAGCTAGGGCGACATCCCTTGAATCCCCGGATCATTCTTTCATGTGCTTCCGCCTCTCACTTCTAAGCTCGATTAGCTATCTCTTCTTTCTTTACCGCTCCCCTTCCTCCCCTGACTGTTCGTTACTTGACAGTATCTCTGACAATATTGACAAAGCCATTTCTTCCCATCCCTCTTCCCATATATTCGTGTTTGGTGACTTTAACGCCCACCACCCCAAGTGGCTGAAGAACTCTGTCACTGACCCTGCTGGTGTCCATACCATGAATTTTTCAACCACCCAATCCCTTACGCAAGTGGTGAACTTCCCCACGCGTTTCTCCGACAACCCTAACGGAAGGGACTCACTGCTAGATCTCTGCTTCACTTCCATCCCAGACTCTTGCACTACCAGACAACTCTGCCCACTCGGTAACTCTGACCACACCGTGGTTTCCGTCAACATTTCATTCCACTCCCACCCAACCCAAGAAACTCAAACAAGTAGAATATCCTAGTGCTACCAAAGAGCAGACTGGGATTCGTTCCGAGACTTCCTCTGTGACGTCCCATGGAACAACGTTTTTAGTCTTCCCATCGAAAAATGTGCATCCGAGGTCTCCTTATGGGTTAAGGCTGGCATCGATGCCTTCGTCCCTGCCAGGAAATTTCAGCTTAAATCTCATTCGTCTTCATGGTTCTCGCCCGCTTGCTCGGCTGCCATTGCCCACTGGAATCATTTCTTCCGATTCTATCGTAGCTACGCGTCGGACTAAAACAGACGCCTTTTCGCTTCAGCTTGTAATTAAAAAAAAAGATACTTAACGAAGCTAAGATGTTATTTGCTGCCAGAATGAAGCAACGCATAGCATCCTCTAAGTTCGGCATCAAAGACTACTGGCGACTCTGTAAAAGAGTACTTAACAAGAGCAAGTACACAATACTCCCACTAATAAACAAATTTGAGGTCTTCACCACCCCAGCGGACAAGGCTGAATGCTTTGCCCGCAGATTCTCGAATAATTCGAGACTGGACTCATCTGGAGTCCATCCGGGCCATGATGTTTTTCTCGTTAGAATCCAGTTTGCACATGAATAAATCTATCACTCGTTCGTGCATTTACTACTGTTGTCATATCTGGTCGGGTGCTCCTGCTATTCATTTTGAAGTCCTTGACAAAATCCAAAAGAGGATCTGCAATATAATATCTCTATAACATAAAGATATCCACCATCAAATATGAGATTATCTTGTGTTGACATAAAACATTGCTATGCGACGATAACAGTCACCTAATAGCAGACGCAGGTCGTAAATTTGTAATGCAGTTCTATGACGTAGCACCGCGTGAGAGACCGAAATGTTAACGTCTTCTATTCGGTGACTGTTATCGTCGGATAGCAATGTTTTATGCCAACACAAGATAATATTATCTTTGATGGTGGGTGTCTTTCTGTTAACACCCCTGCAACCTCTTTGAAGATGGCTCATGTGAGCCAAAAGCTTAGAACCATCATAATAAAAAATATCCAAATGTTGGGCAATTTTTGTCTTTATGTTCACCTGAAATTAAAGCCAAAATACGACGTTTAGAACGGCTCCTGATAAAACATATTAGACATTCATTGTCTGTTATATTTAACAATATATATTTAGAAAATTATCTGCTGCCTCGATACACTTAATATATATATATATATATATATATATATATATATATATATATATATATATACATGACGAGGTCCAGAAGCCTGGGTCAGGGTTTATGCTGTCAATACGGTAGCAGATATGACGACGCTCTTGGATTGCTAGTCGTGATGGCCTCGTCATACTAGTTGGTCTTAGAGTCGTCTATTACAACTGTGTTCCTCCTTTCCCACGCTGAAAATTTTGATCTCAAGGAAGACACGTTGGAATCCCGCTAGCCGTATCTTTACCACTTCAAACCAGGCCGGACACGCATGCACATTTGGGTTAATAAAATAAAAAAAAAAGAACAGCACCAAAAATAAATAAATAAATTCAATGACACCTGGATAAGTTGCGGAAAATTCTTTATATACAAAAAAAAAAAAAAACAGCAAACAGAAATAGAATATAACAGTCGTCGAATTCCTATTCTTACAACGGAGCGAAATTTTTTGTTTGAGAGTAATATTTGTTCACTCCAATCGGAGATTTCAAGTTTTTTTTTTTAAAAAAAGTCTTATCAGGGTCTTTTCACCGAAGCCTTACGGAAATAGCGAAAGATGGGTCTTTGTGACGGCGGCGGTCAATTCGTCCTGTCTCCTTAGCTCGGCAACAACAACTAAACTTGGCTCTTTGAGCTCTAGTTTTTATGCCCGTCCCAAATTCTCTTGGAGGCTGCGTGACGGACACGGGTGTCCCTGCCTTCAACCAATTAAATTATTTGGAGATTGGAATTATTTTCTCCCCTTGGTTTAACCTATGAAATAGCAATATTTCTGTTGACGTAATTTCTTTTCGTCTTCTTCTTCTGGTTCGAATAATGACATCATTTGTTTCCCAAGTCAAATCCTTTCCCAGCGAATTCGGGAATTAAGGATCTGACCTTACCTAACCTTATCAAAAGTTTTCGACAGTCGTCAAAAAATATGTTTTGACTTTCGTTATTTTTCACTTCCACCTGCCGTAAGGCCCTAGGCTTGCATTTGTTTCCGGTTTATCACACAATGGCTGTCAATGATGACTTCGCTTGACCTATTACTTTATACCGACAAAATATATTTTCCCTTTTATTCACTTCTATTTTCAGCTAGTATTTCAGATTATACAAATTTTGTAATAAATATTTTTCAGTCCACTCATATTGCGACGGTGTTCTGCACAATTAATAATGCCACTAAATAATAATTTCTTTCGCTCCGTCGTACAAAAATAGTATTATATTTTTCCACATGCAATATTATAGTATTATATACTTTTTCACATGCCAAAATAGTGTTTTATATATATATATATATATATATATAGTCGTCCGCAGTTAGATCTGTTTCGCTGTATCACAGCTCATCAGTTAGACTCTGATTGCTTTTTAACCCAGGATTGAAACCCGACCGAATTGGTGCCAGTCGGCGATTCTCCCTCTTATATATATATATATATATATACATATATATATATATATATATATATATATATATATATAATAGAGGCCATAATTATTAGGCCACCCTAGTTTTTTTTACAGAAGTGATGTATTTCATACTATTTTTAGTATTTATTGCCAAATGAAAATAGAATGGTTCTTTTGTTATTATTACCTTGCAAAATTTTACAAAGCAAATAGCGACAATTTACCCATCGCACCATGTAGATTTTCTATAATATATATATATATACCCTAACGGCCTTAATTATTAGGTCACCCCAGTTTTTAAAAATAAATGATGTATTTCATACTATTTTTAGTATTTATTGCCAAGTGGATAATTCTAAATGAAAATAAAATGGTTCTTTTGTTATTATTATTTTGCAAAATTTTACAAGGCAAGGAAGCAAAGATGAACTCGTCCGAATCACCCTAAATTTTTCTTTATTTTTTTTATTGATGAAACTGCAATATAGGCAATTATTAAATATTTATAAATTCATTTCATGCACATTTTATTGTGCAGTATTAACAAAAGAACCATTCTATTTTTATTTACAATTATATACTTGGCAATAAATACTAAAAAATAGTTTGAAATACATCGTTTTTTCAAGACACTGAGGTTGCCTAATAATTATGGCCGGTAGTGTATACATGTATATATATATATTCGTTGGATTTTGCAGGAAGGACTTCTTTCCTATCTTGGAATATTTTATGAGACTTCTGTTTCGCACTAAATATGAAATACGATATTCAAGGTACTTGAATGGAATATTTTATGAGACTTCTGTTTCGCATTGAAAATGAAATGCACTATTGGTGAAACTTGAATTTATTTCCAGTGCATTTTCCCCATCATGTAAATACTGTGGGCTGCAGGTTCAAGAGTGAATATACAATCGGCTGTGGTTTTTCAGCCGTATTGAGCACTTTAATGACAAAGAATGTTCGGTTTAAAAGCGTTCTTTTCCAGAAATAAACTGACCGAGCGAAATTTTTTTTCAAATGTTTATCAAAACACAGTCTTTGTTATGTGTTGTGGCGCAGTGGATATCGGCTCGGAACGAGAAATCGGAGAGTTGAGTTCGAATTCCAGTCGAATACGTTGCATTTACATGCGCACAAATACTCTTGGGAAAGGTATTAATCCGTCTCTTCTCCCTCCAGCTATGGGTTAAATAACAATACAGATAGGTTCTATAGCCTTGATTGGCAATCAGTCTACCGTAGAAAGTAATGAAACTACTTTGGGCAAACCTTCTGCCCAGTCAGTCGAAAGAGACCTAATTTCTCTAGCGTGTATCACGTATGGGAATTAAGTGATTGATATATATATATATATATAACCCCGGGCATAATAGTTAGGCCAGCCTAGTTTTTTTAAAGAAATGATGTATTTCATAGTATTTTTAGTATTTATTGCCAAATGAAAATAGATTTTTTTTTTTGTTATTATTACTTTGCAAAATTTTACAAGGCAAAGAAGCAAAGATGAACTCGTCCGAATCACCTTAAATTTTCTTCAGTCTTTCATTGCTGAAACTGCAAATAGGTAATTATTAAACATTTATAAATTCCTTTGATGCACATGTTATTGTGCAATATTATTGTGCAATATTAACAAAAAAAATCAATCTATTTTCATTTACAATTATACACTTGGCAATAAATACTAAAAAATAGTATGAAATACATCATTCTTTTAATACACTGGCAACGTCTAATAATTATGGCCGGCAGTGTATATATATATATATATATAAATATATATATAATTGTAAATATACAGAATTAACTTTGTATAGATGTAATGAGACGTAGTAATTAAAAAAACATGATTAATATCAGCGGATGAATTATCGTCGATTGAGAGATGACTTTCATTAACAAAATGGCGGCGTTGTGGATAAAAGTAATACGAGAATCTGGTTTTGAAAAAATACTCCGAAGCAATTTCGAATTTTCTCAATTACGATAATAGGAGACTTCCTGGAAAAGAGATATTTCCATTCGATAATTAATCAGAGATCTTAATTAGACTCGCACAACTATTTTTACTCCAGTGCGCCAAGGTTTAATTTAAATAATGCAACAGAATACTGTTGGCAGTGGCTCCCTAGTGGCCTACGGTTAATCATTAATCTCTCTTATCGTCTCTCTTTTACTTTTTGTTAAATGTCTGGTGTTGATGACAAGGCGAACCTCGCGGCTGAGCTTGAAAAGGACCTCCAATCCGTGGTGGATTGGGGTAGGAAATGGTCCGTAAAATTCAATTCTTCCAAAACGAAGCTGCTGTCAATTAACCACCACAGACAACCGCACCTCCCTCCAATAGACACCTCCTAACACACTAACTCACACCCATTCTCTCCAACTCTTCCCCTATGTACATCCTTATTCGTCTATCGCCCCATGTAACCCCGCTATAGTGGCAGTGGAATGCCTTGCTTTTGGTGACATGATTAAAAAAAAAAATGTCATCTGTCCTACACGCATATATATATATATATATATATAATCATTACATTGAATTAATAGCTAAATTCACAACTAAGAATGTTTGGTCTCTGTGTCGGGCCAAGAAGTTTTATCCGCCTGAATCCATCTTGCGCATATACAAATCAACCATTCGACCGTCCATGGAATACTGTTGTCATATCTGGCCAGGCGCCCCTGCTGTTCGTCTCAGTGTTCTCGAGAGGCTCCAGTGGAGAATCTGCAATGTGATTGGTCCCGACCTGGCAGCTCGACTCCAGCCACTTTCTCATCGGCGAGATGTGGCTTTCCTCTGTCTCTTTTACAAATATTTTCATGGCTTCTGCTCCGAAGAACTTAGGTCACTGGTGCCTCCTCCACAAGAATTTACGCGAGCAACCAGACTGGCAATAAGGTCCCACGCTTTTACATTTAGATCAACTAAATACAGCCGACAATTCTACTCCATCAGCTTCTTTTCTCGTGCTTCCCGCCTTTGGAACTCTCTTCCATATACTTGCTTTCCTGACGGCTACAACCTCCAGGAATTTAAATGCAATGTCAATTCCCATTTCTTATCCACTTAACTCAAACCTTTTCCACATCACCCCATGTATCTTGTTCTTTCCCTTCTCCCTTTCATATACTTGCTGTCCTGATGGCTACAACCTCCAAGAATTTAAATGCAATGTCAATTCCCATCACTTACCCACTTAAATCCAGCCCTTTCCACATCACCCCGTGCATCTTGTTCTTTTTCTTTCTCTCTACCTTCGTAACTGTATTCACTCCTGTGTTCATATCCTTCTTTTGTCCTTTCTCTTTCTCCCTCTATAGCTGGTTCGTCTTTCCTGTCTAAAACTTTAACTCTCTTATGTAGGCCCTTGCACATCAGTGGCGGTACCGCCTTGCTTGGGGTGAAACGATTAAAAAGAATATGAACAAAGACATAAGGAAAACTTATCTCAGCTGACGCGTTTCGTTCTCTAATGAATTTTATCCAGTCAAATGTAAGGGTTATATTGAAACCAAATAGCTTCAAATATTTCCATTCGTTTTCCGGGATTATTTGTACGTAAATAAAAATAACGAACTCGACTGGAATTTGGGCAGGGTTTTCCGATTTCCAATTCTGAGTCATTATCAATTAAATTGCCCACACCTCCAAGCATATATAGCACCTAATATTCCCAAGTGGCTAAAGGTCAAGCAGAGACTCATCATCATTGGAAAGCCATTGATTATAGTGTTGGTGTTTCTAGCCATGTATTCCAATCAAATTCGTTTCATTGACTTACGCACTTGGAAAAGATATTAATCCATCTATGGGTTAAATAGCCAGAGAGACCGTGTTCTACAGCAACCAGTCTCTTGCAGAAAGAAATGGCGACCTAATGCAGGAAAATCTTCTGAAAGAGACATGATCGCCCAAGCGTGTATTACGTATAGCAGTCAACTAACTGAATATGAATTTGAGGTAAAAATCTTGTCTGATATTTAATATTAATTAATGAATATATATATATATATATATATATATATATATATATATATATATTTTAAAACAGTTACGCGTTGCTCTTCGGTAATGAATTGAGTTCTTCCGGTGACTGTCGTGTGTATACACCGCTTATATATAACACGCTAAACTTTCCCCTCTCTGATGCCAGGCGCCTATGGCTTAGGGAATAGAGACTCTGACTGACATGAAAATCGGTCGAGTTTCAATCCTGGCCAGAAGCAAGTAGATGTCTAGCCACACAAATGAGTTGTGATACAGTGAAACATGCCTGTATATGGATGACAAATATATATATATATATATATATATATATATATATAGTCATCCGCAGAAAGATCTGTTTCGCTGTATCACAGCTCATCAGTACGGTTAGACAGCCGATTTCTTTTTACCCAGAATTGAAACCAACCTAACTGGCGTCAGTCGGCGATTCTACCTCTGAGATACGGGCTCTCGGTAGAAGGAGGCAAACTTTTTAGCGTGTATATTATCATTATACACGCCCAATAGCTGAGGGTGTTCTAATTCATTGCTGAATGAACGATGCGTATATATATATATATATATATATATATATATATATATAGTTATGAATTAATTGTACCATGCAACACGGAAACTTTTATTTTTCGAGATCAGGCAATGTTTGATGTTGATTGTGCAGATGATTTGTATTTAAATAACAATAATCTTTGGTTTGCTGTGTATGCATGTGGGAAGATACAAAATTTACTTTTAAAGTTTTTTGTTATTTAATTGTAAATCATCTGTACAACAAACATCAAACATTGCCTGATGATGAGAATCTATCTCGAAACATAGAAATTACCGTGTCGCAATATACAATTAATTCATAGCTATATAATTATATTATGCATTATAATACTTATTATATTGAGCACTGTTCATAATAAAATAAATACCAGGGCACTCAAAATAGTAAAACCTTGAGTCCTCTTCACCTGAAATTATATATATATATATATATATATATAAGGACCTTGAAGATGTTTTCTCTGATTCATCATGATAAGTAAGATTTTATATACAAAAATTAGTAAGAAAGATGTCACCGAAAGGATTGTTTGTCGCTAGCCACTACTTTTTCCCATCTTTCTGGCAGCATTTAGATTCCACGTCGGAAAAACGATACGTCTTTTGAGGCTAACCACGAGTTGACCCATTTTTGGTATTTTCATAAAACTGAAACCTATGTTCCATTAATTAGAACAAGTGATAAGCGGACGGGGCAATATCTTGGTGGGGTAGGACTTCCCATTTAAGCGTTTCCACATAGGATTTCAACCGTTTTGCAACATGTGGCCTAGCGTTGTCATGTTACAAAATCACTTTGACCTTTCTCTGCTCCTATAGAGGCTGTGTTTTCTTCAATGCTCTGTTCAAACGTATCAATTGCAGTCGATAATGATCACCTGTGATGTTTTCGGTTAGTTTTATCAGTTTATAATAAACTACACCCAGCTGATCCCACTAAACAGAAGTTTCGAAGTTTCGAACCATGGATATTCGGCTTTGCCGCCGATATTGATGCATGGCCCGACTGACCCCACGATCTTCTACACTTAGAATTATTATCGTGTATCCACTTTTCATCGAACGTGAAATCACCACTACCACTAATGCTAAAATGGTCAACTTCCTTAACGTAACTTTTGACCTATACCAGGAATCGGCAACCTTTTGGAGAGTGAGGGCCAAAAATCTATGTAGAATCACGGATGAGGGCCACACAGCTATGGCTCCAGTGTCATGGAGAAGAACCATGTTATTAAATATGTGAATAAATTTTCTATGTGTTTGAAGAAAGCAAGGATTCAATATAATTTAATATCTGACGAGAATTTTGTTAAAAGAATATTAGATCTTAAAAATAAATGTTTCATAATTCAGTATTGAAAAAAGATTCCATTAAAATCGGTTGAAAACACTATGTTATAATCATTTAAAAGTGCCCGCTCACGAAAGCAATTTCACAGAAAAAGTGAAAGTGAGGCCGTACGCTAATTTTGGCGATACCTACAAATAAAAAATAAGACTAAAACACATTCTCCTGGTAAAAAGAAATAATTTTTCAAATTTCGACGCAATATATTCAGACTATCAACTGTCACTTTGGTTCGGTTTATCTATATTTATATCGTGTCCAGAGTAGCAGGCCGGACAAGATTCACTCGAGGGCCTATTTTAATAACCATATCGCCCGAAGTTAGGCAGTTTACTGCCACTGGTGTGCAGGGGGTTACATAGAAAGAAAGTTATGAGAAAGAGTGACAGGTTATAGGGGGTGTCAGGAAGTGGGTAAGAGAAGGATGAGGATAATGATGAGAGTGGGGTGGACGGAGAATAAAACATGAGAAAGAGGATGCAAGTCAGTGAGATAGAAGATGGCTATTGACTTTACGTATAAATTCTTGGAGATTGTAGCTGTCGGGGAAGCAAGTAAACGGAAGAGAATCCCAGAGGCGGGAAGTGAGAGAAAAGAAGCTGTTGGAGTAGAATTTGCGTTTACATTTTTTTGGTTTCACAGTAAAAGGGTGGGACCTATTTGCTAATCATGTGGCTCGTGTAAATTTATATATAGGGGGCATAAGTGAGCAGAATCTGTGAAAGTATTTGTAGAAGAGACACAGTGAAGCCACTTTGTGCCGGTAAGAAAGTAATTGTAACCGAGCTGCCAAGTCGGGATCGATCACATTACAGATTCTCCGTTGGATTTTGTCAGGGCTCCCTAGGTGTATAGCAGGAGCACCCAACCAGATATGGCAACATTATTCAATGCACGGGCGGATGGTAGATTTATATATGTGCAGGAGGGGTTCAGACGGAACAAACTTCCTGGCCCTACACAGAGAATCGACCTTCTTAGCAGCGGATTTAGCTATGGATTCTATATAGTCATTCCACTTGAGGTCTGCTGTGAGAGTTAACCCGATGAGGCGCAGTGTTTTGCTTTCAGGGAGACTAGCCTGATATATGCTAATGGTGGGTAGGAGGAATTCTCTGTGTTGATTAATAGATAGCAGTTTCGTTTTGGAAGCATTAAAATTCACGAGGCATTTCTTACCCCAGTCCACCACTGATTGCAGGTCTTTTTCAAGCTCTGCAGCGAAGTTTGCTTTGTCAGACTCGGGAGATGTTTGACCGAGGCGAGAGTGAACCATAGTGTCGTCAGCGTATATGCCTACTTGGGATCTTATTATATCGGGAAGTTCGTTAATGTAAATCAGGAAAAGAGTAGGACCTAGAATAGAGCCTTGAGGTACACCCGCGTTCGTATGATAGTATTAGGAGGCATGTCCATTCAATACTACAGGGTGGGGCAGAGCAAATTGCTTATTTGGAATAACAAATAAACTAAAAGTAATGCGGATACACATGTAATTCTTTAAACAGCATCAATTACAACATTTAAATTTTACCTTTTACGAGCTCTAAAAGATGACATCAGTTAGATGGCGTCCATTCTGCTCAATACACTGGGTTAATCGTACTCTGAAGTTTCGGTCAACTCTTTCCAGCGTATCGGTGGGTATGTTGGCGACATCTTGGCGAATGTTGTTCTTCAGGTGAGCCAGGGTGTTAGGACGATCATTGTAAACAATTGACTTAGCCCCATAGAAAATAGTCACAGGTT